>VUYV01000042.1:3045646-3219189 GCA_008711295.1 Anarhynchus alexandrinus | reverse complement strand
TGGCTGCCCGGCCCCGCCGCAGCGCCGGGCCCGGGAGAGGGAACGGAAAAGCGGGTGCCGTCGAGGAAGGGCAGCCCAGGCGGGGTGGGAGGCTGGGGGAGAGCGGCCCCGCGGCGGGCCGGGGAGGGGGATGCCCTCCTCTCTGCAACCGGGGAGCCCCTGGGGGAAGCGGGGGGACTCCAGCCCCCCGCCACCACAGGTCGTGCCCTCCCCGCTGTTGCCCGGTTGTGGGAGTGGGCTCTGGACAGGGTGCAGCTATCGGGGGAGGGGGCGGGGGTGCGGAGGATCACCGATGGGGCAACCCCTCTCCCTGCCCCAGTCTTTGGGGAAACAATGCGGGAATGGGGGGTTTGACCCAATCCTGCCTTCTGCCTGGGGTGCGGGTGTTACTGAGCTGGGCGGGAGGGATGGATGGATGGTGGATGGAGTATGGAGCGTACCCATGCAGCAAGGCCCAAAACCCAGGGAAGTCCCAGGGGCTTGGCAACCATCACGTGTGATGCTCAGTGGCCCCGAATCACCTGGTGCTGTGGTGACGTGGCTCAGGAGTGCCATTCCTGTGGATGGCATCCATGCTGCTGTGCATGGCTGGGTCTGGCCCTGGCCTGGGCAGAGCGGCTCGTCCAGCCCGGGCCGGCAGCTGCCAGGTTGTTTCTCGGTAGCTGGGAGCACGTGGCGCCGCTGCCTTCCCAGGGGCAGCTGCGAGGGGTGAGTGGCTGTGCTGGAGCTGCCCCCACGCTCCCAGCCTTCCACTTGGGTTCCCTGGGCACTGCTGGGGGACACGGGGGCTTCGTTAACTGGTGGCAGAGTCCCCTCAGAACCCAGGGGAAAGGTTTACTGGTAAATAAACGCCAAGGAGCGGGTACAAAGGAGGGACATGTTTGAAGAGCACAGCCCTGGCTGGGCACAGGCTGGGACAGATGCCTGGGTTTATATACCCGAGTTTTGCTTGCGCACGTGTAACACGTAAACTTGTGTAAATCTTTACCAGGTACCAGTGTCCCTCAAGAACACTTTGCCCTAGTTATTTGTAGTGCCGGAGTGGAAACACACCACAGTCTGTCCGTCCCAGCAAACCCTGCCGAGGTAGGTAAATATGTTCATTCTCATTTTACAGATGGATAAGCAGAAACAGAGAGATACCAAGTGACTTGCCCTAAAGGTTAAACACCAGGTCTGAAACATAACCCAGTACTCCCGAATAATGAACTTGTGGGGCTGTTTCATTAAAGATATCCAGGAAATTAAACCATTTTAAGGTGACGGGGCAGGTATTGTAATTCTAAATCTCTTCTGCAATGCGATCTTCTAAATTCACAGAACTAATTCAGTTTCACATGTCTTTTACATTGTCATGTAAATCACAGCAGGGCTTTGTTTTTAAGCCTCAGTACAACAAACATTTTTGTCCCACTAACAGAAAATGTTTTACTCTGCTGTGGTTAGACACTCCTCCAGTCCACGGCAGATGGGCAGCAGCATCATTCCATGTGTGACTGTGCAAGGACAGTGTTTCATTGCTGCTGGATTATTTTCTGTCCCGTATTTTTTCAATTTTCATAGAAGTTTTCTCCTCTTTTTTTTTTTCTTTTTCTGTTTCATAGCCTTGTAGAAGTCCCATCCTCCCCTAAATCTAAAATGGGCTAAAGTTGCCCTCCAGAGCTCCTTGCTGGGGTGGTTAGGCTCCTTCCTGCTTTGCCATGGATGGTGTGACAATGTGCTGCGCTTGCGTGACAACACGCCTAGCGTGACCCTGCTGTGTGGTATCAGGGATCTAGTTGGAGTTGTAGCCACAGACTGGGGTGACCACCGTCACCTGTGCCCATGGTCACCTTTCAGAGGTAGCCGAAACCACCAGCATTCACTGTGTGGGTAACGAGGCGCAGTGAGCTTGTTGGTGTCCATCCCTCTCTGCAGTGCTCGTGAGCAATAGTGAGTGGGAGTATTTTAATTTGATTCTTCAGCTGATAAAAATTCAGTTTTGTGTTGTGTCCTATCTTTGAGGTTGGTGAAGCAGCTTTACAACATTGGGGTGTCTGGGTTGGAAGTCTTCTCAAAGAACCAAATTTCAGAATTTGACCTCAGTGGGACCCACTTGATCACTCTTTTTCTTATAACGCTGCAGTGGTGGAATGCCTAGCAAATAGAGCTGATGGGATAATTTTTGATTAAATATAAATTTGATTATTAAATATATATTTGTGGGTTTGCTTAAGTATTGTTTGCATTTTGATTAATGTCATTGAAGTCAAAATGCTCTACAGCAAGATACTGATTTAAATTTTTTTTCAAGAAACAGTTTTCTGAAGCCACTTCTGCCCACAAGAAAGAGAGCCTGGGGGAACTAAAAATAGGCATTTTTGATTTAGATACAGCGTTTTCCCACAAATTAACTTTGCAAAAACACTTTAAAAGTTTTTGTACTACTTCTAGTGGGGAAAGTTGCACAATTGTAAACTTCAGAAGCTGTCACAGGATGGATTTGGTGTTCTGTAGCCTCTGGTCCCATCAGGTCTGCTCGCTTTGTGTGCCTGAGCATGCTTGGAGGAAGGCAGGGGAGGTTAGACTCCATGCTGACTTTCTTTTTCCTGTTTCCATTTCTCTCCCAGCGACTTCTGTTTCCCCCCATGGATACATCTCCCCTCCAGGCCTGTTTAACAGCATTGTGTTTACAGACTTCTCATCCTCGGGGCTTGTCAAAAGCCATATGGCAACACTCACAGCCAACAGTGGATTTTAGGAAGAAGTTCTCTTTCAACTTTCTGCTTGTGAATTCAAATTTTTAAAGCCATGAATGAAATAATTTTGGCTTATATGCAATTGGGAATTTCCATCTAAGTGCTTCAGTTTGCGTGTTTCAGGTGCTGTGCAGCAGAGCCGCATTGAAACCCGCAGGAAATCCTTCGTTACCTGGAGACCTGCGTGCGAGCAGCTGAGTGAGTTGTGTGCTCCAGGTAAAACAGAGATGCTTGATTTCATTATAGCAAAGTCAATCTAAACACACTCATCTAATTACAGCCTAATAACTTATAAAGAAACTTCACACCTCACAGGTGATTTTTTTTTAAAGTGCTAAAATTCAGAAAAAGCTAAACCGCAAATTATGTGCATACCTGCATTCAGGTGTCTTTGTTAGATTATATCGAAGTTATAATTTGATTCCATCATTTTCACAATAGAAGCTATTATATGGGTAATGCATGTTGCACATTGCCCTGGAGCACAGCTGGTTTGAGTTAGAGAAATATCTCTGAAATCTCATCCATGCCAGCAATTCCCACCCAAGCCCCTCACCGCATACAAATGCTACTTTAGCTCTCCTAAACACAGAGTGATAACTATGGAGGGTTTATCTCCATTGGATTGAAACAATGCTTGCTTTTAGATAAGGATAGTTTTAAGGGTGCTGCTGGCATGAGGACTGGTAAACGCTAAGAGCTGTATTCCTGCAGAGCATTCCTTGTTTTACAGATGTGGTCTGGGCTGCATCAGAGCTCTGAAGCAGCGCTGGGCTCCTCACCCAGCTGAATGAAGTCCATGATGGATTCTCACTGTGGGACAGTCCGGCTGGGAATGACACGACTGGATTTAACTGAGGAAAAGCCATCGTGAGTCTGCTCAGCGTCCTGCAGGAGTATGTATACCAAGGGTGGGATTTTGAAACTGAGGCGTAGCTCCCTTCAGTCTTTTTAAAACCTTAGCCCTTCTGTAGCATTTGCTTAGCCCCAGTTTCCTTCTTTATATTAAAAAAAAAAGTAATTATAAACTAAAATTTAGGACAATTCCTGTGTTCTTTATGGCTACAAGAAACTCTGAGTGAACCCTGACTTCTGTGAAGCGCTGCACGTGGGAGAAGAGCTGGAGAAACTGTTTTTCAACATTTGTGGCCCTTTAGACTCACTGCTTAAACCTAAGAGCTGGAGTTATTCTCCAGTCATTGGTTGCATTAATGAAAAACGTGGGAAACCCCTTATAAGCATCAGAAAAATAGGCATCGCAGGAGGGGCATTGACAAAGAAATGAAGTTGTTTTCGGCGTTATGCATCTGTGCACTGCCATCCAGTGGGCACTGGGGAATTGGCTGCCTGTTGCCCACCTCTAATGGCCCAGCGCTGCACGGAGGTACTGCCCATTGCTGTGCATTTTCAGTGAACACAAGGGGACCCCATATGGTCAGGGGTTCCTAGTGCCCCCCCTGCTCTGTCTCAGTCAAGAGATGGGGATGGAGGAGCGACGGTACCCTGGGGACGCTGCTGGTTGTCAGCAGGGATGGCTACAGAAGCCTGCAACCCTTCATCTGCATCGCTCCATCCCAGTCTGTGCAGCCCCGTGTGGGATTGAGGCGCAGCCGCAGGTTATTGAAGGGCTCTGCAGAAGACACAGGGTGTTGGGAATCTGTCTGTGACGCAGTTACCTGCAGCTCTCTGAGCAATCCTTTTGCATTTCCAGCCCCCTACAGTGCGAATCCCTAGGCTGTGCACAGGAGTGTGTTATAGAGCTCCCTCAGACTACATCCCGATTACTTAAACAGATGGTTTATTAAATGGTATTTCCTATTTCCATATAAACTCAACTGGACAAAAAACCAAAAGAAAATTACCGTATTCACTGTGCCAAAATACTACAGGCACCTTCAGCGGCCTCCATGCCAGGAAGCTCAGGAGGTGATAAGCATGGAGACTTCAGTTGCATTTTACCTGATGTTCAAGTCCTAACTTTTGCATGTTGCATACTTGCTTTCCTGCTCCGTGATTTCATTTTTAATGGCTATCACTTGTTCCTCTAGTTGTCTCAGTTGCTCTGCCTTGTCTTGTTTGGTTTGGTTCAGGTCCTGAAGCTTCTTCTCCAAATCTGGAAGAATAGAGACATGCAGTGATGCTCATATTTGTTGAGTAAGTAAAATTCAGGGATTAACAGCGTTCCTTTTCCCAGCACTTTTAGAGGCAATAAGCCCATTTCAAATGGGGAATGTTATATATGCAACCAGAGAGAAAAGTCTGGCTTCCAAATAGCAAGAGAAATATGACAATATGAAATATATGAAATATGACATATGAAATATGTGCTTTTGTCCATCAGCTAGGATGGGGCAGGACAGGGATCTCTTAAAAGAGTCGGACTAAATGGAAACACTCCGAGGAACAGTGTGTCCACTGGTGTGTGTAAAGCCTAGACAGTTTGGGCATAATGGGCTTAGGTCTCCCTCATTTACAGGAATGTTTTCTGATGGTCCCTGTGAAGCTACACGGATGTAAACATACTGGTAATGAGTCAAAACCACATTATTCACTGCCTGTTTCCAATGTACTTATCATCAGGGCATTGGGAGTGACTGGGATGCTCTTAATGCTTCTCCTCAAGGTATATGCTTGAAATATTTATTTGGATCCTGTCCTGAAGAATTTGCTCCAGGGATGGAGGTTCTGTCTCAGTTTTGCTGATGTTACATGGTATTTTCAGATGTCAAGCCTGGCAGGATCCTAGGCCCAAGGATTCCCAATGGGAATGCCCAGACCTTCACTACAGGCAGAATTAGGTTCTCTGTGTGCAATTACATGAGACGTGCTCTTCCTTTTTGGTGACCCTCTAAGCCCACCCAAGGGGCTATGTGAGAACCAGTGCCGGTACAGTCACAGCATCCGTGGTCTCTGCTGCCTGTGACTCCTCTGCCTCTCATCCATGGCCCTGCAGGTCCAGGACACATCAGCTTCAGTCTCCACAAGCCAGTATTTGTACCTGGTTTGTTCTGCCATTGCTCAGAGATAATGTCTGAAGGGGAACAAGTATGGAGCAATGGAAAACAGCTACCCTGCAGCTCTATAACACGAGCCATCACTCAGGTAATGTAAGAAAAGATAGAGCGTAGAGGAAAGATTTAAGGTCCAAATGCCCAAAGGAAGTGCATAAATCAAGGCTTCCAGCTAAATCTGCAGCCAAGTTTTATGCAGGTTTTGCACTTGTCCTGTTTTTAAACTGTCTGAATCAAATCACTGGAAGTGCCTGTGTGGACACTTCTTAAACTCTGCTTATAGCAACCAATTTATGTCAGAAAAAGTACATGAGACAACTCAATTCAACTACTTTTAAACTGTTTGAGTAGCTTCAAGCAAGGATTTTCAACAGTTAAATTGTTTTAAACCTGATTTCAGGTGAATTTAGTCTGTTAGTGTCTGTGAGCAAGGACTTCAGTTTAATTCATGACTTAGAATTTTCACTGCTCTCTATGGAACTGAGAACACCACCTGTTAATCTTTTAATTTTTTTTTCAGTCTCTTCAGCCAGTTTTTCTGCTTCTTCTTTCAGCTGCTTCACTTTTTCTAGTGTTACTTTTGGAGTTCCTTGGGCTTTTAGCTTTTCTTGAAGAATGGTGTACTTTCTTTTAATGTCAGCAAATTCCTGTAACAAAATGCCGTTACTTAGTTTAAGAGCATCTCATAATTAATCTGGCATACCGAAGGAAATTTTTGTACTTTTTTTTACTGTCCTCTTTGAACCAAACTTTAAATCTCTCATTCTCTTAAATCTTAAAAAAAGAAATCCATAATGAGTGTACATCAAACAATGCTTTGTAAAACCTGATAAAAATAAATTAAAACAAACTGCCAATGTAAGAATCTAAAGGGGGGGATGTAAAGGATGCAAAGAAAATATGATTTAAGATTTTTAAAGCTTCTGCTATTTTTACTTCTTTTAATAGGGCTTTTCTGTAAATTTCATTTTGGCATGAGACTTAATTCAAATTTAATTATATGTAGCAACATTGGGGTGTTTTTTACATTTTTGGCTGTGGTAATTTTTACTGCCTAATCCATTCTCTGCTGATTTAGGTTGCTGTTGAGGCTGCAGTTTAGATTTCGACTAGGTTTCTTATAACCTGGAAGCTTGGTCATGCTCCAAGCTTGCGCTGTGGGTGCCTGGTTCTCCTCACAATTTTAGCAAATTTCTAGCTGCAGTCTCAAAAATTGGAGCTACTGAAAAGCACCCAGCCAACCAAAAACTCCAAGTGACTCCCACAGCAATTTTCTCTGAAGAAGAATGGCATGGAATGAATGGGCAGGCTGTTTCCATCACATATTTTAATATCTGGTTTTGTGATTTGTTCTGTTGTATTTACTGGTGCCCATGGTGACTATGAGTCTTATACACACTTCAAGGAAAAATGTCACCGAGCAGCCAGAGAAATGTGTATGTTTTCTTTCATTCAGGCAAACAGAAGTGTTATATGCCAGAAGCCTTAAAATAAAAAAAGAAATTATTCTTAACCTGTGACATTTTACACTGCACAGCATAAGGAAAACATTAACAGTTTTGAGGAGAGCAGGGTAAAGCAATTACACTTCTGAATCAAAAATACTATTAAATGTGGAGGGAATCTTTTTTCCCTTAACATGTGACAGAAAGGCTTACATTATCAATATTCTGGGCTTGCTTGTGTGCTGCTTCTGCCTCTGCTCTTGCCTTTGTAGCTTGATTCTTGTTCATCCGCATTTTTGCCTGCAATGAGGCAATTTCGTCTTCCATCTCAGACTGTTTTGCTGACAAGTCATTTAGTTCATCGTTTGTCTTGTTCACTTGGTTCTCAGCCTAAAACAGAGCAATTGAAGGCTGTGGTTTCTTATGCAATGTCCATCCAGCTTGCAGAGCGTGGTAATGAGGGAGATTAATGTCGATTAAGAAGAGACCCTTAAACATTACGGAATATCTGCACCATGTTCTGGGTTTATTTATTTAAGTTTACATTGAGGAAACTTTGAGATGAAATATTTTGTTCTAAAATGTATGTAGTGAATAAAAAGATTTACAGCAAGATACCTGTGAGATTTGTGTTCTGATGCCTCGTATCTCTTCATTTAACTTTATGAAGGTGTTTTGGGAGTGTCCTTGGGACTTCACAACATTTTTTAGTTTATTATTAATTTCATCCACAGGGAGAAGAGCTTTAGCTGCTTTGCTAAAATGGAAAAATAGAAGCATGTGTAGTATCATGGTGTAGAGAGAAAAGCAAGAACATGTTTCAGATGCACCCATGCTCACATGCAGAAATGTTCCCTTGAGTCCAACAACCACTGTTCAAATTGTGGTTTGTGAGTTGGCAAAGCAAAACCTCAGTAAGGGACTTTGTGTGGGAGCATGTGAGCTGCTGTATTAAAGGTGAGGCTGGATGCTGCAGGCTGTCTGGTGGTGCACTGGGAGTAAGGAAAACACAGGTGAGCGTATTTTCTCCCTCCCCAATTCTTGTTGGTTCTTTCTCATGTTTAAAACTCCCAGTGAACCAGACATAATGCTCCACTAGGTCCAGTGTGGAAGTAAGTGGCTGCTTTGGCCTCTTTGACTCAGCAGGCAGAGGAGCCAAGAGCTGGCGGGAGCTGCCTCCCTGCAGCATGTCGGCTCCCGCAGCCCGAGCAGTCATGGCTCGTTCCTGGAGAGGCCCTGTGTAAACGGCAAGCCGAAATCTGCTGTCATCTGAACTTTTCCTCCAGTGTTACTAGGATACTGCCTGGGGTATGGGGCAGTCCTAGCATGCACAGTGCCACCCCAGCCGGAGCTGGCACATCAGTACGAGAATACCCTACTCACTCCACTTCTTGTGCCTCCGCCAGCAGTGTCCGAGCTTCCTCCCTTTTTCTGTTTCTCTTATTTGCATTCAGTTTGTACTTCTCACAGTGGTTCATAATGCTCCTGATTTTGCCAAGCATGCCCATGAGCTCTCGTGGAGTCAGGGGAAGGTTTATTTGCAGAACGTAATTTGCCACCTTCTCAATGTCTTCTGGAGGAGCACTCTCATCTGCAACAGAAATGGAACTGAAGGTATCCTGAAGCAGCTCTTTCCTCCCGGTGAAATGTAAATGATCGTTATGGCTGCCTACCCTTTGAGTTATGTGGGAGAATAAAGCTGACAGGCACAGCAAGGGGGTAAGAGAATTATCTCCAACATTTTGTAATTTAATATTCTGCTTCCAGGTACTGCTGTTAGTGTTGTCAGAACTGGCTAAAATGAGGATTTGAACCCACTTTGAACTGGGTTATTAAAATTCTGATGTAGAACTGAGCCCATGGAAGGTTTTAAATCGGTGCATGGCACAGCTAGATGTGTCAGAGCCCATTTCTCCCTTGGCCCCCAGATCAAAGAGGTGCTGGAGAGACTGGGGTGTGAATGGAGCTTTCCAAGCCAGCCAGTGGGTGTAATCCCTTCCTTGGAGTCGACACAATATTGAGAAAGTGGTTCCTTCGCTGGTTAATGAGAAAGGCTAAGCTACAGAGGGAACTTGGGTCAGACTGAGATAGGATGGGAATTTACAGTAGAAAAACTTTATTTTGACAACTCCCCTTACAAACAAGCTCGTCCTAGTTCTTTGCTAAGAGGCACAGTCACACAGAGTAGTCAATGCCTTGTGAAGTCTCATCATCACTTCTGTTTTCTGCTCGCTTCCCTTTACAGACAAGACCTTGGGTGATAAAACAGTTGAAACAAATGTTTGTGCTAATGCTCCAAAGTAACTCACCAAGAATTAAATAAAGACGTTTACTGTGCAAACAGTAGTGCATCCCTGAGAACTATTTTCTGTAGAAATACATTAATCTAAAATTACCATTTGTGTCAAAGTAGGGTACAGCAGATTTATGTATGCATCTCAGCTGTTACTGTTCTTAAATTTACAAAACAAAAATTCACAAAAAAATGCTTTTATAATTGTTAGTAAATGCTGTGTGTCTACTCAGAAACATAGAAGAAGAGCCAAAAGTGGAATTTTCAATTGCTATCAAATAAAAATCTGAGAATCTTAAGGACTTAAATGGAGTTTTTCTTTCACTTCAATAAAATAACTTAAATGTTCCCAAACAAAGGAAGTCCTCTGCCCTCGCTCCCATTTGGATGTAGAGCTATGAATGCCAAAGGACTGCCAACATCCAATCCTTAGAAACTTATGAGATTGGCTACATTCAAGATTAAACAAATCCTACCACATTTGAACTCCTTTGATGTGCATCTGGTAAAAAAAACTTAGGGTCCATTTCTTACAGCATTTTTCTGCAATCGTGACGGTGGAAAAAGTCTTAGGGTATATATGGTTGTTTTGTTATATTTTCTGAGAGCTGTGAATTTCTACCAGAATCCTTTGATTCCTCGAGTTACAGCTTTGCGGAGATGATGGAGCGGTATGTGTCCCAATTCCCACGCTCCCTAAGGAGAGGCTCTATTTATGGGCCTGGAAGAAGGGGGTGGAATAACAATTTGAGGATGCATTGGACATGCCTGGTCATTATATGTTGTATGAAATTATCTTAGTAGTCCTTTACTCAGATAAACCAGGAACTGAGGGAATTACCTGCATGCTTCAAATTAAGCACAATTAAGCATAATAAAAGATGACAATCAGAACGTAACAGATCTGTTGGAAAATCAATACAAAGTATGGTCACCTGGGAGAAAGAAGCACTAGAAAAAAAGGGATTGAAAAAGATTGCACAGATCAGGAGATAGACAAGAAATTTCATGTGTATACAGCTAGATAATTTTCTGGCTGTCTATTATGCTGTATTATATTGGAATATATATTAAAAATTAGTCAAAAAGAACTTTGCATATTTACCTAACAAGAATTCTTTCACTTTTCGGATGAACTTCTTAGTGATCTCTCCGTCAACTTCAATTTGATTCTTAGCCCTCTCCAGTTGTCCATTAAATTGTGAGCCTTTCAACTTGCTGTCTTCTGCCATTTTTGTAATGCTTTCAACCTGGAAATATTATTAGAAATAGTACTGCCATTTTTTAGGAGGTTGTCAATCATTGCTTGGCAAGTTGAGCTCTGACACAAAGATAATTTTGATCCAAGCCTCAGCTGGAATCACTTGATGTGGTTTTAAAAAGTAGTAGGAGACCCCTTTGGGGAGCTCCAGAAGTTGCTACATCATGGCCTTCATCTGGTCCCAGAAAAAGCTTCAATCAAGCATTTTTTTCTCTCCACAACCACTGCTAAACCACAGCCCCTTCTGTTTCTAAAAGAAGGTTCTGACTGTTGCTTTCTGTTGCAGTACTGCAGCATGTCAGTGATCTGATTCAGTACAGAAAAGGCACGTAATTTCATTTTCCATCTCACATTGGACTTGCTGTTAAAAATACACTTAAGAGTACACAAATAAGGAAGGTAGAGTTTAAGGCTTGTCTTCAAAAGTTACATTGTGCCATTAAATCAGTATTCTTGATAATTTAAATGAGAGCTTTAGATCAGTCATTGAATTCCAACAATATTTTGCTTTGCTAGGAGCTATGCTTTGCCTTAAGGAGATGCACAGGTACCACCTCTCTGCAGTCTGTGGAGGGAAGAGATTCACCGTTTTCCCACACAACAAGAAAAATGGTGATGTTTTCACTTCTGAAACATCTCAAAATACTTCACTCATATTATCACAGAGCTGCCTGAAGCTTGCGAGTGCCAAAGGCGACATCCCCGCAGCCTGGCACTCGGCAGCCTGGCCCTCACCACCTCGGCAGATGCCTTTTGCTGCCACCCCTTGGTGTCTTGGGGCCCCAAGCATGTGCCCCGATTGCTCATTTCTAAACCCGTTAGCTGTGATGCAGAGTGTCACAAGCATTTTAAAGAGAGGAAATGGATGCCCCGGCACCCTGCAGGGACAGGACAAAGCCACAGCAGAATGACATTTCTCTTGGAAAATGTGTTTTGCCTATAACTGTAACAGGCATCATCTCTGATTGTTAATGAGAACAAACTGTCTTTACTGGTATTTTGGGATTTGTCCATTTTGTTTCCTTGGCACAGGTTGCATTGGCCACACTTTGCTTGAGTTATTTTTCACTGCTACTGTGCAGTACAGCCGACTACTTAATGCGCTTCTAAACATCACTAGGGGCAGAAAAACTTTGTTTTGAAATTATTCGCAAAAATTATTTAATGGCAAACATAATAGTCACATGAAGTTGTATAAATAGAGCTTAATGCTATGCAAAGCAGTAATCCCATTGCAATAAGCATGGGCCATACTCAGGCTACTGACAAATGGTGCCATTTGAATCTTTCCCAGTAAAAATATAGACAATACTAGCCTGATTCCCCCAAATTCCATAGGCACAAAGCACCATGACCTGTGAGATCTTGGCAGCTGTGAGGAAGAGGAAGGCATACCTAGAGCCACAGTCTCGTGGTGGGACTGGCACCTAATACTCTTGGTACTGAACCATGATAGGCCTATGATGTTGGAACAGGGTCCATCGCTATGTCACTGCCCTTTGTCCAAGGAGCAGGTGAGGTTTTGTAGAGTTGTGACCTTCCAAATCTCATCCTCCACCCATTTCACTGAACAAATGTAGGTTTGATATACAGCACCTGATTCTCAGGTTCCCGTAGCTGAGTAGTCAAGTTATTTAGCAACACAGCAGTCTCCTCAGCTTTCCTGAAGGCATCAGTGGAGAGAGGAAGAGCTCCGCTGCAGTTTGGGCCACCGCACTGCCTGAGTCCATGACTGTCCCGGCACAAAGCTCCCCCACAGGCTGCTGTGACACAGGGCTGGTCTCCTGGCACACCACAGATCTGCAGTAAGGAAGATGCTTATGTCAGGACTCCTCTGGGGGCCTGAGATACACTCCTGAGGGAAGGAAGATGTTTGACATCATATGAACATTGAACATAGGATGGGATTTTCCCAAAGAGATGGTGGTCTGGTCTCTCCAAAGATGGGTGTCGCTGTCAGTTACAGGTCCTCCTCCCCAGACTTTAAGGATGCAACAGCAGCTCATGGCTTCGAGCATCCTTGCAGGAGCCATTTGTTGGGCTCCATGTGTTGCACTAAGACCCTTGCTTCACTCCTCTATGGCAAAAGGGCTGAAATTGTCCCCTGGCCATATCCAGTCCATGGCTCAATGGCTTGTTCTAAAGGATCCAGAGCACCTCTCACACAACATGGCACCCTGTCTAGCCCTCCATAGAGTGTGACACAGATGTTGAGAGTAAAGGCCTAGATGGATGATCTCTTCCAGATCTGGCAGGGCTGGCTGAAGGTGCTGTTAGGTATTCATTGCCACCCTGCAGAAAGACTGAAACCCCTTCCTCTCCCATGGGTGATGCAAAGGATATGTGAGCACTCCCCATCCACTCCAGAGCGAAGCTGCTCTGCTTAGTTTAAGTTATTGATGGAGAAGGCTGGGCTTAATCTTTATGAATTTACGCTGGCGTCCTCTTGAGACTAGAGAGTGCTTAAACAGTTCCTTGTGCTGGGTCTGCCCTGGGAGCAATGGCTTCCAGACGGGTGGTAATAACCACAGCTGAGAAGTGCAGCTGTTTCTGACGTGACTGCATGTCTGTGCCAGGGAAGTGTCATTTTCCAAATTTAAAAATGCATGTAAGCACCCTTTTAAAATAAAACCTACTAAGAGCATAAAAAAAAAGAGATTTTTGTTTAGCTCACATTCGAAATTCACAGTGCCTACCTTTTCATTCAAGTTTTGGATGTCGGGGCTCTTGATCATCTTGAGCTGTTCCAGCACATTGCTTGCTTTCAAGGCCTGATGGCCCAGCATAGCGAGTGCGTGGTTCCTGGCGTACTCTGAATATCTTACAATAGAGGTTGTCCCACTGGTCCTCTGTTCTGCCAGCAATGATACTTCAAAGTGTTTTCTAATGTTGCTGATGGCCTCTGTAGCAGCAGAAATAGGGTTTAGTACCAACTGTAGTTTGGTTGCATTTAATTAATGTGTTTCTACTTGAATTCTGGACAAATGGTGAGTGACAGGTGATTCAGTTTGTTATCACCGGTGTTTGATTTGGGACAGCAGGGAGGGACAGGAGTTGTCATTTCCTCAGTCAAGCTTTTTAATCCTTTACTCAGCCAGTTGCCAAACAGGAATAGTTATTGATACTCATACAACCTGCTAAAACAGATGCAAATACAGTGGATCCCATGTCATTCTTCAGAGTCCAAGGTGTATGAGAAGCCAATGGAAGATACAAAAGTATAAAAGGAATCCCATTAATGATGCAAACTGCTACTGATCTGCATTAATCAGTAGCTGATACATTGCTGCTGTTGTTGATTTAATAAAGCTGTCATTTATGCTGTTTTGAAATTTAGGCAGGAGAACTGTTTCTGCCAGTTGTAAAACCAATGAAATGATCAGCTCTGATTGTGAGTGAGGAAAGCATTTGTCCTGTTGGTTCAGCATAGCACCCAAAAGTTAAATGGTCTGCTGAACTAAGGCCAAAATTCAGATTACGAATGGGAATTTATGAGTTTTCTTTGGCTCTGGAAAATCCAATTTCAGGGTTGATGCATTAAAAAAAAAAAAGCATTTCCATGATAAGTTTGTAGGCCAGGCAAAAAATACTTTTCAGTAAGAAGCTTAGTGTAAGCTTTGCCTTAAGCAGACTCAAAAGGGTTGGAGAATATTACATTTTTTGCAGGACTCAGGCCTTTTGCAAAACACATAATTTAAAGCTGCTGCTGTTGAGGCTTCCCAGATCTCCAGAGAACCCAAAGTTGTCCCCAAATCCCCAGGCAGAAGTATGTGCAGTGAGCCAGAACTGATGTGTCGGCAGTGAAAAAGCATTAGAAGTCATTGATTAACATCCCTCTTTGTGCTGGTAACCGACTCAGTTACTAGTTGAAGTTAATGACAAGGCACTCATCAAGTCCTGCGTACTTTGAATCAGGCTCTAAAGCCTTGCTTTGATTGAAGCTGAACAATGTTTAGTTATCGTGTGGAACCAGGGCTGTTTATTTTATCTTGTAACTCTTGGAAACAATGTACAGTTTAAAGTTAGCTCCTAGTACAAAATACCTGGCAAGAGGCTGCTGTAACTCCGTATCTAAGCCAGAGACTGTTTTCTGTGCAACAGTTCCATTGCAGGAATATTTTACAGTGGTTCAGCTCTCCATTAAGTGGCCCAAATGCATTTTTCATGCTTGGTTTGTGATGGAGCTGTAGAGCTTCCAAGTTCCTTTACGTTAAACACAGTGTCTTAGCACAGGCTTGATTTAGAGCCTAGGAAGCTGTACTCACTGCATTACCATACCACGGTGGCTGCAAAGCCAGGGGCCAAGGCTGGAAAGCCATAATTTAATGACATCTCATAAACGGCAAACATTCTTTTAAGGATACTTGTGTAGTTTTCTCCAGTGATTTTAATTCATCATTAGATATTGACATTTCCAGGTCAGCCAGCTGAATGTATGCTTGTGAGGAAGTCTCCGAGTCCTGATCCTCTGCAAAGAGAAGTAGGTAGGAGCCTGTTCCCGCCATGTGTCTAGGGCATAAGTGCCAAATATGCATTAGATGGTGTACATGGCCATATCCTGCTTTATCCCAGCAAAAAAGAGAGAGGAAAAAGCAGACAAAGCCATACCGAGGATGTGCTGCTGGTCCCAAAATGAAGATGGGGTGAGGGAGCCAGGCTTTCTCCCGGATACCAAACAAGCTGGTTATCTTGAGGGAAATGTTATTTCTGTGCTATTAGATGCTTGGTAGCAGGACCAATGAATATTTGTGACCATGACCAGAAATTCAGCTTAAATTCAAGGTCTTCCCCTCCCCACACCCCCGTGTGCTTTTTATAGGGCTGTTTATCTGTCTCCTGAGGCTGAAAGTCGAAGTGGCTTTGGAACATGACCAGAGAGCACCACGGATGCTTCAGCTGTGCATCCACTGACCTCCCTGGGATTTATTGTTTCTTTGCCTTCCTGCCTTTCTCAGAGTCTGCACAAGACAGTTGAATTGGGAAGTGGAGCCTGGGAGAGCTGTGCTGACTGCTCGCACGGGGATCTGAGTGGAAGAGCCAGCGCCGGGGGCACTGCCAAGTACAACAGGCAGGGAAGCCCTAAATCTTAATTAATCCCTCTTTTCCCCTCTTCCTTTTCGCTCGGCTTTGTATTCCATTGAATTTTCCTTCTTTTTTTTCAATCTGCTGACGATCTCCTGCCACTGTGGATGATCTAGCATCTGTTTGAGATCCCTGACTGTTACATCCCCATCTTTCTCCAGGAACCAATCTGCGACATTGTCGTTACTGCTATTAGCAGCTGATGGAGACTATACTTAGCTCAAGCACAGACTGTGTAATTCTTTCAAAAATGGCAAGGAACTCAGTTCTGACTTCACATTTTTTGGTGATGGAGAGCTAGTTCCTTACCACATAAAGTCATGTACTTTCCCATGGGAACACTAAGAAGTTGCACTATGACTTTCCACTTTAATTAAACAAACCATTGCTGTACAACATTCTTTAAGTATTGCTAAGAGCAAGAGGAGGCAGAAGTGGTGAAAAAGTCCTTTGCTGTTCTACTGTATGATCTGTGAGTCTATACAGTGAAACTGGGTGGCTTTTAAATCCTGATGTAAACATTGGGATTCATGAGACTTCTCACTGATGTGACCCTGGCACATGCATCTGATACTTAAGATGCTAGAAATCATGGCATTTTAAGACAAAAGGGAGTTTGGAATGTTGTTAGTATTTACATTTTTGAGCTATCATAGGAAGCTAAAATCTAGGGGTCTTTGAAATGTTGTATGGTTTGATGGTGAGAAAAACATTCTGAAATTTCATGGAAAATATTCACCTATTTCAATTAATTGCTGGCTGCCTTACCTTTGAAGTTCAGGTAATGAAAACTTTCATGCAGATGTATTTTCTGTTGTAGAAGTTCATACACTAGATTAGCTTCTTCCCCAATGTCTTCTATGTTCTTGTTGAGGTCAGGAAGCTCATACAGCACACTGTGAAGGGGATCCATTTGTGCAACTTTTTGTCTGAAAGGGAAATGGCAGTTATGCAGAAGTCAGACTGGATTGTTCTTAAACTAGAACTGAGATACACAATATTTTAGAGGACGAGATAAATTTCTAAATGAACAGAAAAATTTACTTGTAATGGCTTATTTAGAAAACCCTTAGGATGAACTGGAAAATTCCAGCATTTAAGTATATGTCTGTGGGTGACAGATAATATATAAAAGGATTATTTTGTTCACAGATCTATTGAAAACTAAGTAGTCATGCATCTGGGTGCTGATCAGAAGTGGGACTTGATGTGTAGGGATGGCTGGTGGAGCCTGGGGAAGGCTGGGGATTCTTTCAGGAGCAGCTGAGCCCTTACTGAACGTAGCCCTGAAAATCCTTGATGCCTGGGAGGGCCTCCAGTGAAAGAACAGGATGTCTCAAAATTCTTTCTATTTCGGAAATGGCATCTTCAAAGGCTTTGAAGCGCATGTCACAGCTGGGCATTCGTCCTCCTTTATCTTCAAGATTTGCAGCAAACCTCATTAACCCCTGAACAGTCTGAGCGAGGGCAGAAATTTCAGTATCCCACTGATCAAAACAAAGATGACACTGACGGCAAGAAGGAAAGTCTTTCTCAAAGCCACGGCTGCACTGGTCACAGAACCGGCCGGTGACGCCAGCGCGGCAGTTACACGCGCCAGTGGCTTTGTCACACTTGGGCTGGCTGGTTCCCTCTGGGTTACACTCGCACGCTGCAAGAAAGGGACAGCAGGTTACATACAGTTGTTCCTTTTCTGTGGGATTAACACATGCAAAAGATACCATCGTGCATTTCAAGACAATAAAAGCAAACCAGCATTTGAGTTAGAACAAAGTGGACTGCCTGGCTAATGGCTCTACTTCATCTCCAACTTTCATGGTCCCATCATAACTGTAGAAGGAACAATATAGATAAATAATATCAACACTTTTATCCATCTCATACACACAAATGTGTGAAAGCCTGCTTCTCTAGATGTATGTTCCATCTCCCCTATGAATATAAAAGGTAAATGTTCCTTTTGAGGCAGTTTCTAATCCAGTTGTCCCCACTTAGTAATACTTACAAATGCAATGCGTCTGGGGATTGCCAAAGTAATTTTCCTCACATTCATCACAACATCTTCCGCTGTAACCTATTTTACATGGACACTGGCCTGTAAGCTGTAAGGACAGTTAGGATTAAATAACTTCCTGCTGCGTCATATGGCTGGATACACATTATTTACTGGATTTCTTTTTCTCCCTGTGACTTATGTTATATAGCTGTCTGGGGACTGCAATGATACCGCTTGCACACAGTCTTTGAACACCATGGTTTATATAGTGTTGGTCCACATTTCCCATCTTCCTCCTGAAGGTTGTGAAAACAAAATGGACTTCGAAAGGTGGCTTTACTTTACTAATATGAAAGATTTTGTATGTCCCAGTCTACAGATGCTCTTTGAGAACTCATCCTCTGACTATGATCCGAGAGGATCATTTTCCTTTGCAAAACAGATTAATCTCTTATTTTTGCTGGAGCAAACTACTCATCTTAACATTTCAACTTTTAACTACATGATATATTAACTATAACTGAAAACCTCAAGGGTACATTATGAACATTGCCCTAGAAAATTTATTTTGGAATTCAGCTATTAAATTAAACTGCAGGGAATTACAGCTCTGATAACTGGTACAGCACAGAAAAGCAGTAGTAGTTCTTTGAGGTTAAGAGCTACATTTGCTAGGAAAAAAAATAAATCCACTAAATAAACTGGAACAAACAGAAAGCATATTGAAAGGAAAATGCGAAAGCACATCATCAAGAGCTTGGGATAAGCTCCTGGTGCTCTGAAGTCAATAGCAAAATTGCTGTTGACTCCATGGGACCACAATTTCACCTCTCTATTCTGAAACACTGTTTTATTTTTTCTACATTCTAGCCCTAAAAAGTGGACAGGAATTAAAGATGAGAAAAGGTACTCTAGCAGTCTGATAGATGAGGCATGATTAATGTAATGGCCACAGCTACTACTTTATGAAATTAAACAATAAAAAATACTCATAAGACTCTTGGGTCCTAGCCTGGACTTCCTTCTTCCCTATACATATATCTATGAGGCAGTTTTTTTCCTATGTGACATTTTCTTACAAAGTATTTTTAAGATCCACTAGACAAAGAAACACACAGGCAAAGAGAAATTGTTTACAGGAGGAGACACATTATCAGAACAGCACATTTGATACAATGACTCAAAGTGTGATTGCACTAACTGCAAACTTCCAAAGGCCTCTTGTTTTCAGGGAGCATGACAAAAAACTGTCCTCATTTATAAGAGGGTACCCACAGTGCCATGCCAAAACACCACCACTCTGGTTCCTAGAAAGCAGAGTAATTTTCTTGCCTGGTTGCACTGGTTGCTTTGGGAGTTTTTTGGATCACAGTCACAGATCTGACATCCTTTTCCACTAGCCAGGTCCCAGTAGCCAGAGGCGCACTGGTCGCATGTCGCACCCACCACATTGGGCAGGCAAGGGCAAGCTCCTGTGGCTGGATCACACAGACAGACCGCGTCCCCCCCCGGGCACATGGCAGGGCGAACACCCGCCAGATTGCACGTGCACCCTGGAAAGAGAAGGACAATTATAATATAGATATAATATAGATAAAATATAAATATAATATAGATGATAATATAGACAGTTGATGGACAGTCACAGCTGTATATAAAGCATATGTTGTAGGTTTACTTCTAGTAATCTTGAACACATTTTTAATCTCATACAGTTGACCTGTCTTTCTATAATAGCTTATATATAGTTTTGAGCAAACTTACTGGGAATGTTCAGTACTTTTACTACGAGCACAAAAAATGAAGGCGTGGTGAATTTTGAATCTTATTAGAATGAAATGTTAAATATGCTGGGTAAGGAGAAGGTGATTTACAGTAAGCATTATCCAGCGTGGGAAACCCCAGTAAGCCAAGTAAGATAAGAAGCCTTCCTTGTGAGGAGCCAAAAGCTCTTGCTTAACTGTTTCTAACGGACATCTCCAAGAATGAACAAGGAATGGGCTTGAACTGTATGTTAGAGATTCCCAGAAAAAAAAGTTTCTTAAAAATACCTACAATTGTCTGGCCTGTAAAAAATAGACCCTCAATCAGGCACATTTGTGAAAATAGTCTTTGAGAAATGTTGGGAAGAAACTTATGCCTTGCTTTTACTTACGCTCCTGCCTTTCTGTTACAAGTGCTGAGTTATTGACAGTGTCCTCATGGAGTCTATTAAATTTCCTGAACAGTGTCATTCTAGCCACTTAATGAAAACATCTGGTAAGGCAGAGAGCTCAACAAGGGATCATCTGGTTAACTGAGCATTGCTTAGTTGGCATCAGTCAGCAACATGGATAAACAGTTATCTTTGATTCCTTTACTTTTGATTCCTTCCTGAATGGGCTGAATGCACATTTATTTTTCTAACAGAGAGTATTGATTTCGTTTCATAAATTAGTATTTCCTAGAAGTGATATTCAGTATGAGATTTAGTGAGACTTGGATGACAAAGAATTTAATAGATGCCATATTAACAGTTATTTGTGTCACTGGACAGAAATATATTTAGTATTCTTATATTTCGCTCCATCGATCTGCTTTAGTTTCTACTGTCCCTCCAAGGGCTAACCTCTCCCTATAGACTAATTTCTTTAAAACTTTTCTTTGCAGCAATACACAGTTGCAGAGCTGTTGCTTACTTACTTTGACAGTTTTGATCGAGGGCTGAGCCAAAATACCCTGGTTTGCAGAACTGGCAGTTTGCTCCATGGGTGTTGTGTAAACACTTGGTGCATTCCCCAGTGACCCTGTTACAGGAGTCTGGGTCTGTCACATCGATGTTGTTATTGCAGGGGCACGGCGCACAGTCATGCCCGGGGCTGCCTGGGTTTTTGTAGAACCCACTAGGACACTTGTCACACTGGTTGCCTGTTGGAGAGGAAGGTAAAAATATTTGCTGGCTGATGGGAATTCAAGTGAAACATGTAATTTCCAGTAATACTGTTAGAAGATTCAGACTGTCTGTTCCAATTGCACATTTTCAATGGAAAATATCCACCTGTTTGAGACTGTTGCCGTTTAATCCTATGACCAGTTTAAATTACATCTCCCACTCTGAAATCTGATGGAAATGCACTCCTCATCCCAAGTCGTCTTTACCAAGGAAGTCCTTTCAGTAGGAGCAAATAGGTACTCCCTCACACAACACCTCCACACATCTTTTTCAAGCAAATTCCTTTCAATGGCAGTAGTGAGGGTTGGCCATATTTGCAGGATTTTCCCTGGGGCCTTCACCCCGACAGCAGCACGGGAAGGTGGTGTTGCCCTTTCCCAGAACAACCCAGAGCCCGGCAGACCTGCCCTCCCTTCTTTAATACAGTGGGGGATCCCCAGGAGGTCAGACAAGCTCTGGGATGCTCTGTCCTTGCTTGCTGGGCATGGCAATTACTTCTGCACACCATCCCAATGCCCCCCCTGATTGGGGTGCTACCTCTCTGCATCTCAGAAACCTTTCTGGGCAGGCTGGTGTTGCTGGGACCTCATCCACTGGCTCATCCTCAACCAAAGCCTCTGCTCCTTCACCACGGTCCTCAGGACCATAGCCTTTCAGTCTCTGAGGAAGTAAGCCCAGTGCCACAGAGGTGACCAAGAGCCTTGCTGGGAAGGAGTAGGAGGAAGAAATTCCAGGACTGAGGATTGCAGTAGTTTATGAGGACAGAAGTCCCCTGGGTGAGTACCAACAGGGATCATTTTGGCCCCACAGCAATTACTCAAGCAAAACTTCTCTTGACTTATAAAGGAACCTGTCCTCAGTAAAGATGACAGCAGTGGTTTAGTTTTTGGCAGTGTTTTCCATTAGCGTTTGCTTCCATCACTGGAGATCTTTCAAATACTGAGAGGGAGGGAAATACCTTGTTTTCCCTGCAGAAATTCAAGCTAAGTCAACAGGATCTTAGGAACAAAGGCATCAGTTTCCTGCAAAAATATCTGCATTTGAGACAGCTGAGAACAGAAACCTCATTTCTAAAGTGACCATTTGAATGGCGAAACAGTCACTTTTGGGCATAACATCAAAGCAAGATTCTTCCATATGCGGAAAGATTTTCTCCGATTGGGAAATCTTATCAGCTCTTTTTGATGCCCTGTTTTTTCTGATTTGGGCTTCCAACGCTTGTTTTTCAGAGGTAACGAGCAACTGCAGTTCTCCCTGGTTCTCACCGGGTTAATGTAGTGCCCCTGGAAAGGAGGAGGTTTCCAGACTTTGCCATCAGATTAATCAATTGCTTCACTGTGTCCACATAGGCGAATCCCTTTTTCAAACACTAATTGCACAATTCCCAATCTTCTCAGTCAGGACTTCCCCACCTAATTTCAGTAAATTTGAGTATTAATTTTTCTTATCTATTTTATTACCATTACCTCACTTGTCATTTCTGAACAGAGGATGGGTGGACGATGGTCATTTTTCTCTCTTACATTAATTTTAATAGAATCAAAACCAGTCCTTATTTTGCTTCGTACCTGAATACCCCTCGAGACAATTGCAGACTAGTTGTGCAGACTGGGAGTCCTGGTAACAGGAATGTGCAAAGTACCTATTGCTTGTAGGTGCTTCTGGACACATGCATGGGCGGCAGGGTTCTCTGTTCAGAGGGTTTCCATAATAGCCATCCATGCACCTGTGAAAGCAGTCAACACAAAGCAGCAGAAATCGTCAAGTGCTCCTTTCAGTCCCTGCACATGAATCAATTTTTATGTATGAATAATTAATTTAACATTCCAGGTCATTGTAATGCTATCCCCATTAATTGGTACAGATATATCAAGCTTCAAAGGTGTTCTAAAATTGAAAATCAGAGCTGCATTCCCAAAATCAGGAGCAAAAAGAAAAAAACATGTTTTCTTTTCAAGGAATATTTCTGAAGACTTTCACCTACTCTGGAACAACTTTAATCTAAATGATAATATATACGTATGACATAATACACATGCTCTGCCCGGACAACTAAAAGCTGCGATGTAAAAATTCTGTATATTCACCTATCACCACATATATTTATCTATTTCCATACAAACATACGAAGAGTGGTGGGCATGACATTAGAAAGTCCTGGCATGGGCAAAAAAGCAACGATTCATTCAGAGCACTCAGACAATATTGCATATTTTAGATGCAGCATATGTGTTAAAACCAGCCATGCTCTGACACGTTCTGCAACCCTGGGGTGACGGCTGTTTCAAGGTGGTGGTGGCTGTGCTGTTACCCAGACGGGGGGGGTTGTGGTGTGGGGGCTTTGGGGGCTCTTTCAGGGCTCAGCCACCCCCACCACCCTGCCCATCCCCACCTCTGCGTTCTGGCCCCCCGTGGCCCCACAGCTGCAGCAACACAGTGGCTTCTGAAGCATCCTCAGTCTTTGATCTGCTTTACTATGGCAAATGGAAACACAATTCTCTATATGTATACAAGCCAGGCTAAAAGTCTTGGCTATTCAATTATCCTCACCCTGGGGTCTGGAGCTCCTGCAGAGGCACAGGGCAGCAAGTATTTTAGTCTCCCATTTTTAATCTATTTGCCACCTACAAGCACAATATCCAAAGGCTGTATTGTCCAAAAGCACTGCAAGAAAAGCTCAATAGGTTTCATGGGGAAATCCTCTTAAAAGTGAATGACAAGGTGCAATACAGACAAACTAAACTAAACAGCTAGCAAATTTAGTTCTGCCGTCTGCATTGAACTTTGATACTGCTACCAGTGTATAGAATAAAAAAGAGGAGTACTGTTTTGAACAGCGCTGGAACACATGGGAAAAGTCATTTGCTGGTCATACGGAAATAATATGAACCAGCAAAGAGGGCATGTTTATTTAAGCTCCTCAGAGATAATTGCAGGTATTAAAATGAGTATTCAGCACAAGGTTAGCCTCTTGGCAATTTAAAAGCTGGCAGGAGTCAGTGTATCTCATATACAGAGCTTTGCACATGTGTCCAAGCACATGGTGCCATGGGACTCATGTCCCAAATGCCTTCTTGCAGGGAGCCTGCTGCAATGCTGCGTGCATGCTGTGCCCGCAGTCCTCCCACAGGCATTACATGCACCTTCCCACATGAATTTGCTGAACAAATAGGTACCTGTGCCACTCAGCACCTAGGCCCACTTTAATCCTGGGTTTAGGTATGTGTTTCCAGTTAAGGTCATTGATGCATTCATGGGGATGCAGGTAAGCCCCCAGCTACACATGTATTTCAGAGAGCACCAGTGTTTGGGTGAGTTGCTCATCAACTTACCTTTCACAGTGTCTTCCAGCCGTAAACCCACGGCAGTTCAGGCACACTCCAGTCACTGGATCACAAAGCTCTGCATAGCCGTTACATGGGCAAGGACGGCAGTGGGGAAATCCAAAATACCCAGCCAGACACCGGCTGCAGCGCTGACCATCCACCTCTCGGCGGCAGGAACACTGCCCTGTCACCTGGTCGCACAGCGTGCTCAGCGAGCCTTGTGGGTGGCATTCGCATGCTGGAAAACACCAAAAGCAAAGCTGTGTCCTGAATGGATTCCCACCAACCCTGCTCATCTCTGACACTGCTTGAAGGCAGTGCGAGCAGCAGGGATGGAAAATTTGTTATTTGTGGAAATATTTTTTTTATATTATATCACACATAATCATGGATTCAAAGCCCTAAAAAGTTGGGGTATGCATGAAGAGCCAGATACTGGTACTGGTGCTGGCTGCCAAGTACTCACCATAGCAGCCGTGGAAGCCAAAGCCGTAGCTGCCTGCAGAGCAGGTATCACAGCAGCGTCCCACAACATTGGCTTTGCACTGACACTGGCCCCCCAGTTTACTGCAGCTGGTGTTCAGCGACCCTTGGGGATTGCACTTACATGCTGCCAAGGGGAAAAAAATCAAAACAGGTTTTATTATAAAGGAATGGGACTGCTCTCGTAAACTTGCAGGTTTTGCACTTAAAAATAGGAAGGAAAGAACTTGATGATTCTCATCAGGGGTTCACTAACCACTTGGGTGATTTGATGCTGTAGCATCGATGGTGATGGTGTATCAGGCATCAGCCCAAGTCTCGGTGTTGAAGCTGCCACTTTCTGGCCACTGCCTTCAGCACATTTTGGGATAAGACAGAAGAGGGCGTAGCAAAACATAGATCCAAAAGTCCTGAAGTCTAGAAGAGTTTGATATAAATCTATGTCTAGCTGCAACACTGGACATAACCTGCAACCAGTACTTAGCCTGCACCTGTGTATTGTTTGCTGCTTTCTGGACACCTTGGACTAACTTGTTGAGTGAAGCTAGTCTGCTGACTCAGAGAGGATGCTTGTCTTGGATGCTCAGAAGCCAGTGCTAGAAAGCCAAAGTGCCCTGTTTCATTGGGAGAATCCTATCACTATGGGAATCGGACTCATGGGGAGTCAGCACTGCCCAAACTTAAATGAGGCGGGTCTATGGCTGCATAGACATGACCACATCACATGATGTGTGAGGCACTGGTCCTTCTAAAAATAGTGCAAACCAAGCAGATGCTCTCAGGTCCATTGGAGGCAAGGCTTCCTGAAAGGAGCCGGCCACCAAAGTTGTCCAGAAAGGCCCCTTCTATTACTGGAAGTGCAGAGGAGGTCCATTTCCCTGGGCCCAACAGCAAGCAAGTCTCCTGAGCCACCAAGCCCAGCTACCCTTTCCGTGGTGGATCCAGGAGACTGCCTGGGGCTTCAAACCCCATCTGCCACCGCTCTCTTGCTGGAACACCACTGAGGTTTTCTTGGTGAACCTCTTCCAGCACATCAGCTTGTGTGCCATCATGCTTGGAGTCCTACCAGGGCACCCAGCTGGCCTGCAGCATCCAGGAAGAGGGCTTAAAAACTCCTCTGTCATTTAACCACAGCCAGAAAAGTAGGAAAGTAACTGCTTTGGCCATCTGGTGAAGCTGCATCTGAGCAAAATGCTCTTCAGAAAACACACAAGCACTGCTATGGTCCCTATCACGCTGCTCCATGAAGCTCATCAGGTGTGATGGACTTCGAGCGCCATGCCACCAAAAGGTGGTTGCAGCAGACTCAGGGTTCAGCTGGATGTATCGTGCATGTCCGTGTGTACCACATGCTGATTGGCTTCACTTACCTACACCCATATGGGCTGAGAGCTATCCAGTCAACATATCCTACAAACTAAAGAGAAAAGCAGTAACTGTCCAAAAGAGCTGCCTGTGCAAGTTGCTCCTTACCGACGGCGCCGTTGTGAATACGGGCTGACATGCTCACTATGAGCCGTGTGCATGCTTCGGGCAGGATGTGAGGTCCAACTTCTGATGCAATTTCAATACAGTGATACTTCTGGTACTCATCTAAATCCTTTTCACTGCATAAGTTCTCCACAGAGCCAATTCTGGGAATAAGTCCAAGCTTTGGCGTTCAGAGGGAAAAGAAAATGTTTTTGCTTAGATATACTGAAAACCAGAATTTCCCACATTCTCTGACTGTGCTCTGCATTGCAAGGACAGAGGCCTGGAGCACTGCATTTCCAAATCTGCTGTTCTGCTTCTCAGTCATCTAAATTCACATTTATTCTGAAGGTCTAGACATTCCCTGAGTTCTTTAAATAAAAGAGACTGTGTATAAAAAAGTCAGATTATAATAAGACCTCAGATATACGCTCAGAACTGGTTTTGCTTCTAAGAGGTGCCGTGTTGATGGCTCCAAAAGCAGTATCTGGCCAAAATTTTGACTTGTATTACCAAGATAGAGACAAATCAGCTAAAGGTTCTATGTCCAAGTATGGCCAGCCCTTGTCAGGTCCAGTTCTACAGAAGTAATTAGAGGAATGGACTCAAAAATATTTTTCTCAAGAGAAAGACCCAAAACTAACACCCTGTTCCTGACTTGGTGGAAAATTGGGAAGTCTGGACCCAATTCGAGGGAAAATACAAAACTAATTTTACTTTTCCAATGCCATCTTTAAATATATCCATGATTTTTAAATTAGATTCAAATTATTGAGATTTTAGGAAAAGCTAAGTGACAAAGAACTGCATAAATTTATATCCCTAACCACAGCATCTTGTCAGCATATGTGGAGTGTGCTCATAATAAATGAGCAACAGATAGAGATACATACTCTGACTATTAACATATGCAACAAGCATGACTTGATGAGCTATTATGGTATTGCTCCATGAAAACTAAAACAGATACAATTCTGTCTTTTCATACAAAAACATGCAAACACAGTGCCAACAGAAGTAAGTAAAGTGCACTTCCCTGAATTTCCATTAAAACATACTATAAATGATTTTAAAATATTTTGAGTAAGTTTGTGTAAAAAAAAATCACACTGGTATAAATAAAGCCTCAAGGGAATTGTGACAGAACTACTCACTGAGTCAATCAAGATGAACGATTTTGCCTTTGGGTCAGAGGCAGAGGGTTGAAAAAAATACACATCCACAGAATATTCTGTTCCCGGCTCCAGGCAGACTGGAGTTTGCAGAAGTGCAATCCTGTTCAGCAGAAATAAAGCACAATTATAGCCAGGAGTTGGGACAAGTTTATGGGATGCTGTGAGCTCCCCCTCCCCTTTGTGCCTGCATCCTACTGCCTGCAGCCCCAAGCAAGCCCTGCTGCTGCAGGGAGCACACCCAGCCCCACTGATTGCAGGCTGTGGGAATGCTGCAGGACTTCTGCCTTGATGATTCACCAAGTGCAATTTAAACCTGGTGAGATTAAACTGAAAATGGCAGGTTTTACTACTTCAGGCAAAAGAGTTTGCAACTCACTGTTCATATTTGCCCTTTCCTGTCCCTGTTTGATCAAGACTTTGGTCACATCCTCTTGGCTCCTCTCTATTCTTTACATAGGTCTAAGCTGAAAAGCTGGTTTTGAAAATAGGCTATGACGGTGACTTTAAGTCAATATTGCCATTCTATACTGAAATAGCTACAGATGGATTGTCGCCAAAGCAACGATTAACC
Source organism: Anarhynchus alexandrinus (assembly GCA_008711295.1). Taxonomy (NCBI): domain Eukaryota; kingdom Metazoa; phylum Chordata; class Aves; order Charadriiformes; family Charadriidae; genus Anarhynchus; species Anarhynchus alexandrinus. The sequence continues at coordinate 3,191,406 of VUYV01000042.1, read as the reverse complement.
CCAGCAGGGTCTCAGGCTGCTCTCCGGGCCGGGGCAAACCTTTGCTGGGCTGAGGACTGGAGCATCAGACTCTTCCTTAGAGCCTATGTGGTATTGTGGTGTGACAGCAACAGGGAAGGCCACACGTGTTTCTAATACTCCCACTTTCCCAAACATTTAACGCTCTGCAGTGCTTCAGTAAAAGATTTGTACACAGAAAATCAACAGGCGAAAGGACAGGAATAGTCAGACCTCTTTGTAGCTGGGAGAGGCAAAGCATGTGGCTCCTGTGAAAGGCCCTTGTTTTTGCAGCGTTGACTTGACAAAATACCAGCAGGCTGGATGGCAACACTTGCCAGCCAGTCTTCCAAGGACTATAAACAAAGGACAAAAATTATGGTCATTTTTCATATCTGAAAAACCCACTTTCTCTTTGCGACGAAAGCCATCTGAATGATTGCACACTGCAGTGACAAAACAGATTTTCTCTTTGTTCTTTACAGGACTAAAAAAAATAATGTTATTTGTGAAAAACGCATTGTATTTGCAATTGCTAATTGAACAGCAGAGATGGAAATGGGACCTCAGCTGGTGCAAATGGAAACAGCTCTGTTAAAGTCATTGGAGTTGTTTCCTTTCTTAGCACAGTGTTGTCCCGGAGATATCCTTCATTATCTGCCTCCTCTCACATCTAATAAGGAATAACAAACATAAAAGACTTTGTAACAAAAGTCTTTAAAATTCAACTGTTTCCTTAGAAGGAAAAAGCTACATCAAACCAGCCCACTGCAAAATAGTTCTCACGTTTTAAGACACTGGGAGTTTTGTTTGCCTCAGAATGACAGTAAGAGAACAGAAAACAATAGATGGAAGGAGGATCTTGAATGGTGGGATTGTCCCAGGGAGCTGCAAAGAGAAAGAGCAAGGCATGTACAAATACTGGTACCAATAAAACACTTGCCTGTGTTTTTGAAGACATGGGTGTGGACTTAGGTTTAACCAGATTTGGCTTAACAGATTTCCCTAGACATGTCTTCATCATTGAGAAATTTTGTCCAGGCAAAAAATAAGATTTTGGCTTTTTTCCTACAATTTTCACACATCTCAGAGCCCAGCTGGTGCAACTGGGAAGCTGGATGTCTGCAAAAATCCTGGATAAATATCTACTCAGATCACTCCTGCCTGTGGACATTTTCCTTCCCAGAAAATTCCAGCTAGAAATACAGATGCCCATCTAAAAGTGGCTGTGCTTTGCAAGTGTTTGATTTGTGAACAAAAGTCCAGTCCAAGCAAAGGTACCGAAAGAGGAACTCCAAGATGAAATCTTGGCTGATGCTTAGAAAACACTTGTAGTGCTGATTTTTCAAATTTGAGTGGAAAGGGTTTAAGGGGATCAGTGGGGGGCATGTTACTTGCTTGATAAGGATGAAAAGGCAAACAATTTGAATGTTAAATATGAAGAGTGGGACAAGTTGCTGCATCCTATAACTGACAAAATATACCCTGCGTCTATCACAAGACATCACAAGTACCTCAGGCTCGTAACGAATTGTGATATCAAAGTCCATAGCAAAGGGAACATTGCTGACGGCAAATCTCAGTCCAGCTCCACTGGGAATGCGGGCGAAGCCGGGTCCCGTCCATGTGATAGACCGACCGGCACTGGGCTGCCTGAAAACCACCGCCACAGCTGAGTCCTGTCCAAACTGCATCGTACCCTGCAAAGACATATGGACATTTTCAATAACACACAGTCAAATTACAAAAAAAAACAAACTCAGAAAAAAGAAAGGAAATATTTTTGCCATGTTTTTTACTTATTTCGGCCATCAGTCAGCCTTATTTTCTGAACAAGCTCAAGATCAGCTATGTCTAAGAACTCTCCCAAATGTAGGATGTTTAGGGTCACATATAAAGAAAAGCTTCCTATAGCTTTGCAACAACAGCAACAAGAGGGACTAGAATAATCCATCCACCTCTGTATATTTGGCATCTCCAAGCATTCACATTGCAAACCTTAAACAGATTAAGCTTGATTTCATACATGGCTGGACTTTTCATTACAAACTGAATAAATAAATATCAATACTTACAACGTCAAAGCTGACAGCATTTAAATGCAGTAGGTACCATGTTAATGTCTTAGTAAACTTGTTGGAAAACAGAAAATGTTGGAAATGTCTTGTGAGCAAAACAACAAAAAAAAAAAAGATTTTAACTTTCATGGGGGCTCTTCTCTTCTAAACAATTCATTGAACCTGAGTCTACAATGCCGCTGGACATAGCAGAGCAAACCTATTGGTGTGAATTATAAAATGTCTGGCCCAACTGTATACCAAAAAAATTTATTTCATTTGTGTCAGGACTGCAACGTCTAGGACTGCGAATCCCATGTGGTCAGACATTTCCTTGCCCCCTGTTACAAAATAAAATATTAGTATTTGGTGTAATCTTAAGTAACTATTCAAGTACCAATTTACCTGTTCCAGTCCAGATTTTCTTACACTTCGGTTCTTGCTCCTGTTTAACACAATCTTTCCATTTTCAATCATGAACTCATAGCCTTGCTTCTGGAAGTAAACGTCACACCTTGGAAGAGTGCTTGGTTTAACCTATGAAGTAATGACAGAAGGGCAGCACCGTCTCAACAATTTTGAAGGGTAGGTAAGCAACTAAATGAAAATCCATATTCCTAAAACAAGCTCTATTCTCTGCTGGGTGAAACTCTAAACTATGGCCCAACAGCTGCTGGAAGCCCTTTTCCCTCACTCCCTTAAAATTAACTTGCACTTCCTCCCATAAGCTATGTCCCAGACATCTGTTTTCCATTTAATTATTGGACTGTAGGATGATTACTGGTTGTGATTATAGCTAAATATTTGTGGATGTGACCTGCAAATAAACATTTTTTTATTATTCCTTCTCTATAGCTTCTGGACAACACATCGGAGAAGAAATGTTAGTAAAAACATAGGCAGCAGAAGGGATGCATTCCAGACTTGTACTCTGCATGGGGAACAACTACCCCCGTGTTGAGTGGGGGAAAATAAATAAAAATTAATTTTTCCAAAAACATTACAGATGGATGCCAAATTCTTGAGGAAATTGGGCTACAATCAGTGCCATTACATAAGGCATAGGAATGAGTCCAATAGAGCAGAGAGAAATTTGATACTTCCTCTGTTGGAGATTCCCAGAAATATCACAGTTCATGATAGCTGTTGGCAACCCAAACACTTTCCTCTCATTTAAACAATTAAGTTAATTTCACTAATTCATGCTAGACCAGCCCACTCTTGAGGGGCAGCAAGGACAGCTTTGCAGGTCACACCATGCCGTAGCAACTGTCCCTCGGTTATGGCCCAAGTTATGGGACAGTCACATCCATGAAGAACAGGAATGAACCGAGGACAGTCAAGGGACTTGCTTTGTATCTTCCTGCTAAAGAGCCTCTCTGGCTGTTCCCCGAGCAAGGGCTCCTCGCCTCAGCTCCTGTGCCACCACTGCATGGATCCCCTCTCAGTATGACACTTAAAAAGTCAATTACGTACCAACGGTGCAGAGCCAGAAAGGGGCTTAGCATGCTCAGCTTCATAAATATAATAATCCAAGGGTAAAAAGAAGTAGCCTGGGGCTGGCTCGTTACACTGGCGGCTCATGATGTTGGGACGACACTTGCACTGACCATCCTTCGGTGAGCACCTAGGGTAAGAGTTGGTAAAGGGAGGATGTCAGTGTGCAGTGTGGCTGGATGCTCACAGCATGACAGCAGCTCAGCTCCACCCTTGTTTCAGCTTTGCTTTGTTTCTTCCATTGTCAGATTGCCTCCCCTATTAAACTTCTTTCTACCACCCACCCCCTCTGTTTCCGATGCTGGATTTATTCAATACTACTTTTTCATCGCTTAGGAGACATGGCAAGCTTTGTCTTTCTCTGTCCATTCCATACCTGAAGCACAGATCCTTTTGTTTCCTGAGCACTCATTACTATCCATTTCTTGTATCTGTATCTATACCTATCTCTATCTGTATCTATACCTATCTATACCTATTACTGCATCTATCACTATTTTTAAGTGTCTACCACCTGAAATTTTGGAGGCAGACATGAGATCAGCAGGACCTTTGGTTTGACGTGATATGGTAGTTTTCATATACTTACACTCTTATTTAATGCATCAGATGATTACTAGCTTTGATTTACCTGCTCACGAGGAGCTGCTCTACAGCATCGGACTATGTGCACCTATGTCTCAAGTCTAACAGCAGTAATGAAGACCCCTCCCTAACAGAAGCCCATCTGAAACCAAGCTTGCTTCTAATATTATGTATTTTGAATAGGAGCCAGTATGTCAGAAAAAATTAAGATATTTCTAGCTTTTAAAGTAGATGTAGGAAGCTAAGATAAAAATGTTTCCTCTGACTTACTTCTAATTTCTGTTGATATCAGGGTGCCTGGTTCTCTCAAGCCATGCAGTTTATATTTTATATTAAACAAATCTTGGCTTAAGCTGATTCAAAGCTGGCTTCAAAGGAAAAAGGTAAATCCCCTTATCACAAATAAATTTCCAAGATCCTAACCTGACTTTACACTGTTTGTATGTGATGAAATTACATCTACAGTCTATTTTCCCATTTGCACTGAGAGTCTATTAACCTAATTAGAAAATTTAGCTTAAGAGTTTATAAAAATTAAAACCAAGAAAGAACTGGAAGAACAATAACTTACAGGTTATTCTGGGATCCACCAATATCACAGTCACATGGAGAACAACCATACAAGCTGTTGCCAAGACCCCAGTATCCTACCTGGGATAAAGAGAAAGTGAAAGATTTTTCACAGCAAATATTTAAGCATGTAAAGCACAACAGAACTTATTCCGCTGGATGAATGAAGCTCTGGAGCACTACTGTGCTGCTGCCTGTGTTTGGCCATGGGAGATTTCTTCCCTTACCAGATTGCACAGGTGCTCAGCCACTGCAAGAAGAGCCAGATATTTACCCATTTGTGCAAGCAAGTTGCTCTGTAAACAGCAAAGATGGCCTGAGGACATGATTTTGCATCTCCTTTTCTTCCTGGGAGTGCTCCTCCTACTGCAATCTGGTTGCACAAATGTTTGCAAGCAGTGAAAAAAAATCAGATGTGTCAATGCAAAATGGGAGCATACAGCTGTAAAATTATTTTGAATTTTGACTAACTGTTTACTTTTCTGGAAATGAAAAGGTGGGAGATGGGAGACGAGACTTCTAAAACCACATGAAGAAGTAATAACAAAAACAGAGTACGTACGACGCATTTTTCACAGCGTCGCCCCGTGGCAAACCGCTGGCAGAGGCACTCTCCCGTGGCTGGATCACAGACAGAGAAAGGCAAACTGCCGGAGGGATCACAGTTGCAGGCTGCAGGGAGAGAAATGCACAGTTACCCCTGCAGGCCCCAGTGATGGTAGCAAGACTGACGTTTGCTTTAGATGTGGCATCAGCGTGCCAAGCAGTCTCCATCCTCCAGCCGGGATGCTCTGGAGATGGACGTACCCTAGCACCCTGCAGCCCTCAGACTGCCCTTGGGGAATGGACTGTTTCCTCGGTGGGTACCCTCTCTGGGGGGAGCAGGGGTGCTGGCAGAAGTCCAGTGCAGTGGTCTGCCATGTGCTGTGTGCTGATCTGCACTGCACAGTTCTAGCATGTTGCTGAGTACCATGCTGTGGGCATAATGTGCTCACAAACCCACAGTGAGCCTGTGTTTTTCAGCGAGCCTCTCTGGGGAGAACGACTGGTTGGAAGATCTCATGGCAAGGCAGCAGCTCCTGCCATCTCAACGCTGCACTGTGCAATACAGAGTCCAACTATTCTAACAGCCCGTCTATGGCTTTTCATTCACCCTTATGCTGATTTGCTAAAATAATTTTCATGTGTTTTAATCTCCTTTTTCAATTAAACTTGTTAATTTCAATTAACAATCCTTCTGTTAACAACAGCCTGATCTATTATAGTATACTATGTATTCTGCAAGTGATTTTGCATCTTTTCAGTTTCAGATGCTGCACCAGGAACATTAAATTACATTGACATTAAATTATAGTAGGCAACTGGGCATTCTGTGAAGCAGGTAGAGCATTAGCACATTCAACTACCTTCATCTCTTAAAAATGCTTTGGAGAGAAGAATAAAAGAGGTGGTTTACATACGCTGGCAGCCCAGAGGGTCACTGCCACTCAGCCCGTAGTAGTTCGCCCTGCACTTGTCACAGCGGACGCCCTCCACATTCTCCTTGCAAGGGCACCGGCCCGCAACCGTTCCCAGAGCAGGGTCTGTGTGGCTCTCACACACACCATTGTGCAAGGTACCATCTGGATCACAGTTGCAGGCTACAGGCATGGTCAAGGAGACACATAAAAAAGCACATTTAGATATAAGCATAAAAACGCAATCACAGAGCTGCTGGTAGGCAAAAATTAAGGATTATTGTAAAGATCAGAGATGTTCATCTGTGCTCACTGTGTTGGATGCTTTACAGTTAATGCACAGCCACTGTAAGAAATATTATGAGAATGTTTCCAGGATCTGCTTTTTCTCTGGAGGAGAGTTACAGTCTTCACTTTGGTAGAAACATACCCTTTGCTTTGGGTAGAAATAGGCATCACTCATCCATTCCCTAAGCTCTCCAGAGTACCTGGGGAGAAGCCAGCCCCATACTTTTGGGGATGCTCTCATGAAACCTGTAGGGTTGCAGGGGTACCACACATGAGCCACCTTCCCAGGGCTGGTCTCAGTCGGTCAAGGCTGAATTATTTACTGGGAGCAATGGATTCAACAAGGGACACTGCCTTCATCACGCATCCCATTTTTTCCTAAGGTACTACTCATTTCTCACAGCAGAGCTGACATCTACCACACCACTCACTTGGGTAATCACCCCTTGGCTCCTTAAGGACTTTTCATGCCAATCAGTTACTACAGTTAAATTATACTGAGAGCACTTTTCCCATCCTACATTAATACTGAATTTATCTCATCTTTCAGAAGGGCTTTTATGCCTGAAAGACTATTTTTCTTGCATATGGCAGGTATCTAGCAAAAGTTATTACTACTCCCATCATTTTGCACCTCTTCTGGAATCCCTGACTATCACAGAAGCAACAGCACTACTGCTATTACTATTTATATTGATGTTGTTCAAGGAAGATGATAACCCTGCTGGATTTCTAAGCTCAGTTTAGCAATGAGTTGGAATATGCAGCTCTTTTTACAATGTTGGTTCAAGGATGATGTCATGCAGCTACTTTATAAGACAGTTTGGATGTTATAGGTTTCATAACATTTTTACAACCATGTGAACATTTAACCATGGGGATGCCATAGGGTTCAGAGCAAAGAGAACCAGAACCACTCTGTTTTGAGCCATTCTTACAGAAGCTAAAAAAGGGAAGCTTACGGAGGCACGCCTGCGGGTGTGAGATGACTTTGAGTGGATCCCGGTAAAAGAAACGTTTGCACTGGTCACAGTGTTGCCCCGTGGTGTTGTCCTGACAGTCCTCACAAACACCACCGCTGACTCCGCCGCTGGCCTGGTATGTGGCCATGTCAAAGTGGCACCTGCCAGAATGGCCGTTGCAGTTACACCCTGAAACCAAAACAAACAGTGGGGTATTTTGCACCATGACTCTTATTATTGTGGTCTTGCCACCATTGCTGTCTACTGTTAATGCAAGGTTACTTGTTACTTGGATGATGTCAGTGCCCCAGCAAGATTATACCTTCCTAGTCCTTGTGCTTTACAGCTGGGAGGAAACACTGGAGACTTATGCCAGAGCTGGGCCCTACACTTGGAAAAGTACCCCTGCAGGTGAGTGTGCCTGATACGCAGTGGGGAACACTGCTGCACTGAAGAAAGATCTAGCTGAATATTTGTTACAGATCCTAGTATATTATTAATGTATATCCTACATTACTCATTATTGGGGAAATAAATAATTTAGCCTTGCCCAAATTTTGCTTTCATTCACAAGAAAGGCCCTATGCAAACCAGTGAATGATCTTTTCTGCATTAGTTGCTTTTTCCTCTCTTTATTGTTTTTTTCTCTTTATGAAAAATAAGAACATGAAACAGCTCTCCTTGTAGGGCAACACAGCACCGATGGATATAGGAATCCATCTGTTTTTCTAGATGAACCATAGAAAAGTCTTCCTCCCAGAAACCCAGCCATTCCATTATGCACGCCCCAGCTACTGAAAAGGAAAATATGTTTGAGTTACGTTTGCATGCATTATCTTGTGTCCCTTCAGCTGGCCTCCAGGGAGCATCATTGTAGAAATCTTTACATCTTTCACAAGACAAACCTTCAGTGTTGTGGTGGCAGATACATCTCCCGTGGACCTGCAATGTGGTAAGAACACAGAGGAGGTAAGGGGAGGTAAAGGGAGGGGAAGGGAGGGGAGAGGAGAGGAGAGGAGAGGAGAGATCTGCTTGAGGTATGCCAGCAAAATCAGGAAAATCCAAAGCTCTTTGGCTCCCTCAGCTGACATAATTCTCAGTTATTTGAATAAAAGGTCTGGAGAATAACTGCAAACTTTAACCAAATAGTTTTAAAGCCACTAAGCAACATTTAGAAAAAAATACTTCCAGAGATATCAAAGGAGACTTCAACCTTCTAAATTCTACCTCTCTTTCCCTATGTGTCTCTGTATTGAGATACATATTTTCCAGGAGAAAAAAACTCTTGTTCCCAGAGGGAAAGAATTTGCAATCATGTTCCTGAATTTTTTAATAATCCATTTTTCATGGGTTAGCTTTGCATTATCAGCTATTTGTGCCAATGCCTCCTCTCCTGCTGCAGAGCCCCCGAGCCCAGCTGGAGTGTGGAATGCACCCAACAAGTGGCCATTCAAGTCTGCACACACCACAGGCATTACATTTGCACCATTACAGCTCTGGTATTTTGCTGCTATTATCAACACGTCTTGTCCCAGTTGCTTTTGAAATACACTAGTGCCAACAAAGAGGCAGCTTCTGAGCAATCCAGCCCAGGGTTTTAAAGGAAGAAGCTGTATTGAAACGTTTTACAGCTTGGAATTGCAAATGGTCAATCCAATGATCATCAGAGACCTTCCTTCCTCTCCCTCCCTCCATCTTTTCCATCCCCCAAAATAGCAGGTAGGGACTGCCCTTGTTGGAGATAGCATTAATGACGCACCATCCCAGACTGATGGAAAATATCTCCCCGCAGATTCTGCACGGGATCACACTGGCTGGCATGGCCATTGCAAAAGCAGCTGCCCCGCACAACCATCTCATACACAGCATAGTAGTACTTCTCGAGGGGATCACTGTGCCTTCTTCCAAGCAGAGCATCCCCAAGGGTGTGGAGTTTAGTAAAATTGATCCTTAGGTTTGTCAACGTAATGAGCTCTGGAAGGAAAGAAAAGAAATCAAGAGCCCAAGTTCACTCTAAAATGAACAGGGTCAAATCTTCAGTTTGGATCAGTCATCCAAGAATTCCCCCATACTGAAGAATTAATTGTACTTGGATGAAGAATTAGTTAAAATTATCTGATACTGGCCGAGACCAGTAATCCATACAGTACCACGACACAGACCCACTCCTGGCACACAGCTACGTAAGCGTTAGCACACTCCTTGGTACGGCTCTGGCTGGGGCCAACCTGTATTTTCCCAACCACTGCCTTCGTGGGTTCATGTACACCCCTAGGACTGCTCCCAAAAGGCAGTGTGGATTGGGCCACCTGAAGGAAAGATAGTTCAGCTGCATGCATGAGCTCTGCAGAGCTGTGCCGTTTACCCTCAGGGCCAGAGAATAAGATTGGCCCATTTTATTTATTAATACAGATGTCTCCCTATGATCTTTTGGTACCTAGTTTCAACATCATTGACTTACACCAGCTGAGCTTTTCACCCTCTCAATGTACAAAACAGGCCACACCAGCAAAGTATCTCTGGATAAAACCGGTACTGTCCATACCTTGGATATAAGGCACATATGGATTTTCTATTTCAAAGCTGGGATCCAAAGCTTTTAAAACAACCTGCAAAACAAATTAATACAGCTCTATAGATTGCTGAAGCTATTCTTTTTGGACATAAAGACTGTCACCTGAGACCCATTAGCTACTAAAGCCACTTTACTGGTCCCATAAAAGAAAAAAACCAAGGCTGTGGCCCTTATTCAGCAAGTGCTCTCACCCTTTCAGCCTGGCCTTGGCTGAGCAAGGCAAAAAGACCTTTTGGCGGATTGATGTGTCAGGAGGAAGGAAAAGCAATACCCTAGAACGATGTAGAGATGGGACCAGTACCTGCCAAAGGAATCAAAGGACAGGCCCCTGCCTTTAATGGTAAAGGCTGATGGGGAGTCAAGATCTCTTATAAGGGTGACTTCCATATGAATTTAAAAACAAGGAAAGAGGACTAGAAGGTTTTGTACAAGTTGTTTTATAAATTCATTTGGATGTAAAACTGAGGGTAAAATGCAGTGGTTGTCTTTCCCTCTTCAGTAAAGTCAATAGCACTTCATGTCTCAGAACCTGTAGAAGTAGATCTGATGGATACAGAGGAGAGACCTCCAGCTCCAGAAAAAATAGCCACGTATGATCTGAACTCATACAAACATAGACACTTGGCAATACCTCGCCTTCAGTGGAGGGCTCGATGTCTGAATATCTTGAATCACAAATGACATCTCCCACACCTTTTGCTGGACGAGAAGAGACATTGGGAAAAGAAGCTGCACAGTCCTGTGCAAAATATCTAAATGTTTTCCAGGTCTGACCAAAGTCGGTGGAGCGCTCAACCAGCATTGCTGCAGGCCGAAATGTCTGCAAGAAACATTATTTAAAGAATTCCTTAACCAGGCTTTGACAAGATATCTCAGGGGTTGTTGTATTGACATTCTTGTTTGGGGGATGCCAACAGCTGGCAATTAAAATTCTGTGTTTGGGAGCCTGCAGGCCTACGACAGGGCTACTGCGCTGGTTACGTGATTCTCTAAAAAAGCCGGATTGTTCATTCAAACCACTCTCTAGCAAAAGGGAAGGGTAACCTTCCACATAGATACAAGATTACTTTCTAAGTAAGGAAATTTACCACAACAATGTAGGAATTTTGTAGAAAAAAAAATTTGTAACCATCTGGATCATAATGGATAAGCATGAGCAGGCTGAACTAAATTGGAAAGACCAACTGCAGTTCAGAGATGTCCTAAATTTTTAGGGCTTAATTTTGCAATTTATTTTTTTTTCAGCTTTAATTCTCAGATTTACAGAAAATAGGACTAGAAGGCACATGAATAGGAAGCTATTCAGTCTATCCTCCTCCCCTAAGGCAGGATCAACTATAACTTAACCTTACTTGACAGGTGTTTATCTAACCTGTTCTTACAAACCTCTAAAGATGGAGCTTTCACTGCCTCTCTAAGCAATTTATTCCTGTGGTTAAGTAATTAGTGTATAACATTACATAAAAGCTCTGGTAAAAGATGTACCTTAAAAGTCAGGATAAGATGGCTGAACTGGAATAAAGTTTCTAGGTCCAACCTAATGCTGACATGGTCAATGCCTGAAAAGAGAATGAAAATGAAGTGAAGAGCACAATGCACACATTGGAGGGGTTGCTGAGACAGCTTTCCTGTGGGGAATTTGAAGATGCCTATTCCAGCACAACAGCTAGGCTCTTTAGGGCATCCCCTGTGCACAAACCCAGCGTGTGACTGAATCACTCTCTCAGGGGCAATCCGATGTGCTGCCTTTCTGGCACCAGCACCGTCAATGCTGCATGTCACTGAGACTGCAGGAGATGGTTAAAGGTCCTGTTCAGACCATTCGGACTGTAAGTGATGGTGATAGTAAGGTTCTGGGTTTATGTCTTCCTGTATCCAGTAAGATTTTTCTAAAATCCATCCAAATAGTTTGCTTATTTCTAAGAAAAAAAAATAAACCAAATAAAAATACAGGTTTTTCATCATGCTAAACAGATCTGTTAAACCCTTCTATACTGCCAGACCTGAAATTTGTCATGACCAGAGCTATTGCATCTTCCAAAATTGCAACAAGTATGGAACCCCCCCCATAATTCACACGTTCACTGTAGAGAGTTGCAGGAGCTCAGCTGATATCCCCATTGTTCACATCTGCGTGCAGCATCCCAGGGCTCCTGCTGACCCAGCTGTGCATGAGACCTCATCCCAGAAGAAAGATGGTGAGAGCAAGAAAAGATCCTCTCACAGCTGGCCCACAACTTTATTGACATTGATGTCCAAAACTGGTGACAGTTCCTTGCTAAACTCCATGAAAACATAAGGCTTATGAAGTTTAGTTGGATACCCAAAATAGAGGTAGCATATTATCTTAATCTTTCTATGCCTTAATTTCCAATGAGTCAAATATTTTTTACACATTCACTATATGTCAAATAAAGTAGAGTAGATGCTATTCCTCCTATCATACCTTCACAAAGAAGCTGCAAGGATATATAAATTGGTATCAGTGAAGAACTACTACAGAGAAGTTTGCAACAAAATTAATATGTGGCAATAAGGGTATTGATAGACAGGCTTCATTTAATTATTTCTTAAAGTATTCGTGCTTTACACTGCAAGCACTATTTTTTTTAAATGGATATTTGTGTTTTAGACACTCTGTCATTACACATCTGTAGGCAAATGTACCTTGTGCCACACACCACATTTCCCTGAAAAGCAGACACTCTGTGAAAAATATATGTCCACTGTGTATAAGACAGCTCTGCCGTGGGCCCTCTGGCCAGCTCTTAGAGATACTGTGCTTAAAATTTGTCTGTAGAAAAACAGAATTTCTGAAATCCTATATTGTGACACATAAATAGGTTTAAATGGCTCAGTATTACTGACTCAAAGAATGGATACAGTTTTTTCTCATCTCTTCATGAAGGCAATGTGATGAAACCCAATTAGATACATAAATTTCACAGTAACATTTTGCAGTAATATTTTCTCAAAGAAACTTACCATTTTCAGACTGCCACCACTTTTTTTTTCTATCGGGCTCAAAAGTTGTGATAACATTTTCAATCATGTGACTGTTGTGCTGCGTATAGGGATTATACGGGTATCTGGAATCACAGAGAAAGCACTTCTGTTCAGCCTAGAAAACAAAACAAGTAGAATAAAAGATGAATTTGGTCTCTTCTCTCAAGATCTGGTAGATGTACACATATTTATGCCATTGCAAGACTGGAGCCTGCCATGCTGCTTTGGGTACCTGTGCTTTTAATCACTCTGGCTTTCATATATAAGGGATAAGTCCAAGAAAATCATCATATGTACACCATATGTGTATAGTAAATCTTGGCCTTGCTTTGCCCCAGGCACTCTATAAAAAATACACTTTTTCAGTTGTGAAGAAGAGATCTCAGCACAAGCAAAGAAATAAGTTTGTTAAGGTGTTGATTCCGGGTTTAGCTGCCAGAGAGTTTGTTTTGCAAGAGTTTCTTGGGAGAAATTTATTTTTTAAAAGTTGAGCTTTTATTCTGGTCTCATAAAGCTGTAGAAACTTTCGGGCAGAGACTGCAGCAAGGAGCCAGAGGGAATACAAGGGAGGACCGGATCTTTCAAGATCTGAAGAAACCTTGAAAAGGAAGATACACTAAATCATTTATACATTTTTTTCCTCTCTTTTGCACATTTTCTAGCAGCTCGGAGACCAAGCCAGGAGCAGCAGACAGATGCTGTTGTACAAATGGAAGACGAGGCCGGATCCAAGTACAATGTAAGTAGGTGGTCTGGGCTGACACCACCACCCCCGACCACTGTTAGTGCCTTTTGTAGGCATAGGGAAACTGGAAAAGTTTAAAAACAATGCAAAGGAGGAAAATCAGGATGTCAATAGGATGAAAGGGTCTTTTTTGAAAATGTAACAAGCAGAAGACTAAGGTGGGAATGATTAGCCAATATTTCAATGCTGAATGAGAGGTTTTTGTCTGCAAAAGGGCTTTGAAAGCAGGGGCAAGGAGCTCATATTTAAGGTAATAAGAGGGGAATTGAGTGGGAGACATAAGGAGAGGTGACAAGGTTAACCTGCCGGCCTGGGAGATGACCCGTGCTGAGCCATGCAGAGAAGCACAAGCAGCATGGGATCGCAGCCAGCAGGGCCAAAGGGAAGTGTACAGCAGTGGATGCCCCGAGAGATGCCCAAGGTGGGCAGGGGTGGCTGCGCTATGCAGATGGACTCTACGAGATTTGGGCAGAGCCTGAGCGCAAGGACTTGGGGATAAGCTAAAGCAGCAGGTGAAGCCCAAGCTGTGGGCCTGGCTGGCAGGGATGCTGGCAGGGAGAAGGGGGGATGACACAGTGCCCCAGAAGGGGCTGAAGGAGGAGGCACAGGTTTGGTTCCCTTGGCTAGGAGGCTGGCAGGGATGCTGCTGAAAACAGAAAATAGAAGTCAGTGGCAGGTGCTGGGCTGGAAGGGACCCAGAAGGGGACTGGTGGAGAGATATCCCAGCCAGTATGCTTACTATGGATAAGTATTAGGAATGGTTTGCACACCTTTGTATTATGAAGTCACCTGAGGATTATTCACATTTAAATAAATTAACAGATATAGATTCACAGGCATGGTATAATTCATGCATTTTAAGCATTATGACAAAGATATATTATATTCAGCCATTCTATACCAGACTTGACAGATGTATATATGTACAATTTAGAAGATGAGACAGAAATATAAAAAATAGTCAGTCACCTCACTTCACTAAGCTCTGGTAAGGAGAGCTCAGGTTACCAAAGCACTTGGCAGGACTGCGCATAGCCACACTCTGCTTTATATAGACACACATAATATGACACTCAGTCAACTTATGTTTAAGGTAAAAATCCTTTCGTGCCCCAAAGGACAAGCACATGCATGTCTATGTAAGGCAAGTCTGGCAGATCCCCTTTGCCTCTGAAGTGTGCAGCTTTATACTCTTCTCAATTCTGAGTCCTCTTTCTTTTCTTTCCAAAACACATGTAAGTAGTAAATCCAATCATAGAGCTAAAAACCACTTAACCTACATTTAGAAACAATAAGACACATTACTCTAAATAAGAAAATGATTTACAGTGCTTCTTTTCAAACACAAAGCAGTTGAACTTGAATTTTTTTCAATCTGAATTTTCAATAAGACATCCCAACCGAGTCCTGGCTCTTGGCAGCTTGCCGTGTTGACTAACACACACTTTCACAAGTAAGGTTTGCTCTCGTCATGACGCCTGACACAGGTCATCAAGAGGGGAACTGGGGGAGGAAGAACTTTGCTTTGCAAGACGCAAGATGCAAAGCTTCCTGACCTGCCTCCAGCAAAGCATTCAAAACATGCTGGTGAGAAAGAGAATTGAGTTGAACAGGACTCTGATAAACTATAGGTGACACACACATTTAAGGCAAGCTGATAGAGCAGAACACATTGCCAGAGCATAAGCCTCTATCTCTTGAGCTCTGCAAAGCAGCAGAATTTTTAGTTCTAACCCTCTTCAGGAGACAGTCACTGGGGGTCAAGATACGTTGAGGGAGCATTAAATCACAGGGATTATTGCAGAACAGCCGTTCCTTTTCATGAGTCTGTATTTACATAATTCAAAGGATAAGTACAGGCAAGTGAAAATATTAGTTTTTTATTACTCTTTGATCTCCTCTTAAAAAGAGAGAGAAAAAAGCAGTCATCCAGCTAAGGGCCAGAAAGACAATGTCTCTGAGATGGTTCATTGTGCCCATCTACCAAGCAGTGCCAAGAGTCAGAGCACAGCCAACGAGTTAGTGCCCAGGATCCACTTGTTCAAACAACGCAGGGAAAACCAGCAAAGGGTGAAGAGTGGCTCACAGGGTCTTTTGGAAGAGAAAAGAGGTATTTACATGTTGCAGAAAACCATAGTTGCAATGAGTAACTTGGAGCAGTGCTTGGAGCCATCTCAGTATGGCAGAGCTTTGCACTGTAAATATGTCACAGGTTTTGCCAGAAGGTCATAAACTGTAATTATTTTCAAATGCTTATAAATTAAGCTGTGTTTTATCAACTTCCTCTTCAGCCTACAGCTGGTATTTAGTGAAAATATTTCTATTTGCGACAATTTATTAGCTCAGCGGGGCCAAGTCCTCCAGGACGTGCAACAGGGGAATTTGTGCCTGGCACAGCTCCCACACGCCTGCTGGTCCCCTACTGCCCGCGTTGCTGTGGCCAGGGAGTGGGAGGGATCCATCTGATCACCCACATTTTGTATCTGCCTACTCACCCACACGGCCAAAGACTGGATTACACCGTTAGGTTTTCCCTCTGCCAGAGATGGCTTTCTGCTTTTATCAATGTTGGTCTTATTTCAGATCAAAAGACATGAGAGGATGTGGTGTGAATCTCTTAACAGGCTGCCTCAGGTCTCAACACTGTAAGGGACATGTCCTCCAGCGAAGGTCTGTCAAGGCAGTGCCTACAGCCTGCAGGACTGGACTCCTCCTGCACTCATGCACACGCAAACTATGGTCTTCGCCTCTGAGGCATCAGTCAGAAAAGGACCCACAGAGCAAATCTCCTTCAGAAATCCCTGTGCTCATTTGCATCTCATGGATGCTTCTGCCTGTTGAGAAGCTGTACATCACTGTGGAGGCTGTTTGCTGCCAAACTCTCCATATGTGCTGCAATAAGGCATAGCCTTCCACCAGACTTATGTCACACTGTCTGATGATTATTCAGACAACTCCAACAGAAACTTCCTAGTCTGGGCAAATTCCTTTTACAGATGAGAATATTGTTAGTAAGCAGAGTTCAGTTTATTAAAAAAGAAAGAGCAAACCAACCTCTAGGTAGCCTATAATGCAGTACTTCTGAGGGCTGTTCATTCCACAGGTTGACGAGGCTGTTAATTGCTTGCTGCGACCCAAGAGGAGGTCCCCAACAGCCGGGTGGCAGGACCCAGCATCACAGTCATCCTGTGCTTGCTGGAGTCTTATCAGCACTGAGGGCAAAAGAAGATCAAAGAGAGCTGACATTGTTTTGTATACCCAGTAGTATTCTCCAGACAAAATCAGTTAAATCCCAATATCAGCAGAAAACTAAATTATCCTTTGCCTGTTCTCCTTTTGTCCTTGTTAATATAATTTGGTGTAATCTTGAAGAGCTTTGGTAATGGAGACACCTGCTGCAAAATCATTATAAAAAATACAGTCGGCATATTGCAGATCTACGCTAAAACTTAAATTCTCAGCACATTATTGCACAGTAAACATGCCAATCTTCTATGAGCAACAATTTATTATGCTTCCTACCCTGGTATACCCATAGCCAACACTCCTGCAGCAGAATCACAGGCATTTCAATTGAGTCTGCGAGCAGAGCCAGATTTGGAGGAATTCTGCTGATTTCTGTTGATTTCCAAGTGATAGTGGTGGAATTGAGACCAGGATTAATGTCAGGTGTCCCTCACATTTTATGATGATTTGCAATGAACCCCCTGGTCTGGTCCCAGAACCCTCCATTCAGACCCCATGGAATGGTCATTAATAATTAAACAGAATAATTCTGAATTCTCTAAATAATTACAGGATCTTTTTGTTTATTTTGCCTGACACAACTTTAAATATTTTCCCCATTATGTTGAGACTTCCCTTACAGGGTTTGTCCTTTTAAACAAGTTCTGTCCTGAAACACTGAACAGGAATGGGTACCTTGGAGGCTTTAGCTGTTCAGATTTACTTGGCTCAACTTGTTACAAAAGTGCAGTTAAAAAAACCCAAAACAATCAATATATGAAGATCCCACAGAACACTAGAAACAGTAATGCAATTACAACAGTAAAAATACAGTATTTTACACCCAGATTTCAGTCTATGGCTCAGGCTACACTTCAGATGATGAGTGATGCTTGACTCCTTAGGTATAAAACAACACATAAGTTTGGTTAGCTTGCCCTTCTTTATTTATGCAGATCCATGCTCATTATTTGTTAGCAGATATTGACTGCTCCTTTCAGGACCTGATTCAGACTCAATTACAACACCTATCTTTTCTTTGTACTTAAAGGTTTCATATCAACTCATAGCTCCTAGGTAGGAGAGTGCAGAGTAAGGATTCATTGTCATGTGTGTCTTAATAGCATACTTCAAAGAAGCACTCCAGCAAAATCTTGGAAACTTACGTAAATCACATGATAATATTTCAAAATTGGCCAAAGTAAGTGTAACATCTGTACTTACTGAGGTGTAACAGGATTGCCAGCTCCAGCCTCATGCCTCCCCGTGAAACTCAAACTGGTACCACTGCAAGAGAAGAACTGGTGGGTCACCCAGTGCTCTGCCTCACCAAGGCACCCTTTGCACGTCGGCTTACCCAGAGCTACCCTTTAGTAAAGTGACAGAGCCATCATAAAAATATTAAGATTAAAAGGAAACCCTGGCTTTGATTTTGTTCTAGTAAAAATCTCTCATGATGGAAATTTTGGCACTGAAACAGGGATGAAAGCAGAGGGACACCTCACAAGGGCTTTCGGAGATGACTGTGAAAACATATTCACACTTAGCGTAAAATAAAAACTGAATGCTATCAATCAGCAAAAATATTGTAGTATTCAAGTGCAAGCTATTTAATTCTAATTAGATTCAGCAGGGCTGTATGCAGAGTTCTAACTCCTTCTCTGGCAGTTCTTGTTTCTTTTTGTTAACTTAAAACAAAGACTGAGGCCCTAGTGAAGAAGTGCCACTGAGAAATGCCTGATGTCAGGTGCTATGAATTTTGGCAGAGACAAGACTATAACTGCATCTTAAAGTGTGGTGAGGAAAAACAGGTAATGTCAGCATCAACATAAAAGACTCATACAGGAGAACCTCAGCGTGAACCCAAGGGAGGTTCATTGTAGCATTTACTTCACATCCTTCCTCTTCCTACTCACCTGGAGGAAAATTAGACTTGCCAACACAAAACCTGTTGGAAAAACAGAAGGCAGCCATGGATATAAAAAAGAACCCAGCATCCTGCCACCAAGTAGACCTTCCAAACTGCATCCTGTCCCTCATCTTTGTGCCTTCCACCTCTTTCTCCATCTGTAGGCACCAGCGCGCCCTGATGCAGCTCCAGCTGCTGGGGCATCCCTGCGTGACTGTGCCCAAAGTGCCACTTCCCAGCTCCATTCTTGTTCCTCACCTTCATACAGCTGTTGTCGTGCCAAATGAGCTAAGACAAAATACTCCCCCCAAAGAGTAGGGGGAATATAAGCAAAAACATTCAAAGTATTTCAGCTGTTACAGGCTCCATATAGGCTTGGTTCATGCAGCTCTATACAGCACATGACAAAACAGACATAACTACATGGCTATTTCAACAACCACAGGCAGAGAAAGCTATCAAGAGTCACCAGCCTTTCATGCTGCTTCAGGTCCTCTCACCTGCCACAACCGTGGAGAGCCTGGCGTGTGATGTTAAGACGATGCTGGTGAGCATCTGTGCAGCTGTGCCTGGCTGCCCGGTTACAGAGAGCTGGCAGCAGAGCCGGCATCTGAGGCAAAACCAAGCAAACACCTTCCTCCTGAGCTGGACTTCACATTTTATACTCTGTCAGAATAACGGACAGACTCAGAGATGACTTAAACTGTGACACCACTGCAGTAAAATATAGGTATCCACAGTAAGAGCAATCTTGGAAGTTATACGTCACAGTCCCTACCCTTTCTAACACCATGATGTTTCAATACCAATGATACTCTTTAAACATGACTCACTTAAACAGAGAAACAAGGACCGGCAAAACCCCAACATACTTTAGTTCCACGCTTACCAAGAAAATTAAATACTGAAGAGGTCTTACCTGGGTTTCAGACAGCCAAGCGTTTCAGCTGGAAATGAGCACAGCCAACTGAAGGAAGCAAGCAAAGGCATACCTGTGCGCTTCAGCTGGAGAAGACAGCACGTCCCCCGAGGCACCAAGGTGTAGGTGAGAATGAAACCCAGCCTGCAACCTGTCAAAAGCTTGATTTGTGAACTCTTTTTACCGGAGCTTCTGGCATCAGCAAATATGTGCAGTGAAAGAAAATTGTGACAGGTTAAGTTCACGGCAGAAAAAGTTCATCCAACAGAAGAGAGAAGGCTGGGATTCTTAAAGTGATGGCAAACAACTCTTTAATTGTTGTTTAATTAAACAACTGTTCAGTTGGTTTGGTTTGCAACCAAACGTCAAAGTCTTTACACCTACCTCACATCGAAAGTCTAGTGGCACTGGTTCATCTGAACATGGGCTAGAAAGGATGACGCCTCACAGTTGGGGTGCAGGTGGTCTGGAAGTGCTGACTGTGGGTTTTAAGGTGACAGCAAACATGCCTACAGGAAAGCTGCGATCGCAGACGTGAGGACGTATGATCCAGCTTCAAATTAGCTCAAGCTCTGGATCACTGTCGTGAGTGCTAGGGTTTATTTTTCAATTTAAAGCTGAAGACAAGGCAACTTTGAGCCACAGCTTTGCATTTGAGCCCAAGCTTTGCCTGTAACTGCCCAGCACAGCAAGTGCGGGGCAGGGTGGTGTGCAGCGTACAGCGTGGTGGCAGGAGATGCGGTGATGGAGCAGCTCTGACGTGGTGTTCACCAGTTCGTGTGCAGAGCTGGCCGCTGGGTTTTGGTGTCTTTGTTGAAAACTGTGGCATTTTGATTCCAGTTTCAGAATGGCAGGTTGTCTTGTGTATGCATTTTTAGTTGTGATATATTTGTTATCAGCTCTCCTCTGACTGCTTGTAAGGCTTAATTCGTAATCGTCTGTGAAGTATCACCACATCCTCAAACAGAAAGCTTTCTATATGTGCAAAATATGTTTTATAAACTAATCATCACTTTTCCTATTCTTCCAGAGAAAAAAAACCCAACATGTTCTTTAATCCTATTGCAATGCTCAGTACTCAGTGTTCTCTGCCATTACTATGATTGTTCACTCTAGCAGAAATAGTTCATGTACTTACGTTCTTTGAAATTATTTTTCTCAAGTGCATGTGGAAATTACTTGTGGGAGTCTTTTTTTAGGCTAATTTAATCTACATTTGGGTTGCATTTATGCATGATTAATTATTGTACAGATGGTTTATATTTAGTGAGTTTCAAAATTAAGAAATAATACACTAAATTATATATTAAAATATTAATTTTAATTTTTATGTGTAAGCAGTATGTCAAGTGCTCTCTGAAAGAGAGACATACAACTGAAGAAAGTCTTATTATTATGATGCCACTAAATTATAGAATGGTTGACGTTTTATTCACATATTTGGTAGGGAATTCAGATTTTGTTACAGAGAAGTTATGTGAGAAGTAAATATCAAGGAAGATTTATTTGCAGAATATAGCCAGTCCTGTGTTTTGATTTATGTAGGACCCCAAGCAAGAAGGAGGTTTTAAACCGCTTGAGGCAGGGATTAAGAAACTTCTTTCTTGCTTCTTTAATCTCCCCACCGGTAAAGGATCTGGATTTATAATGCATCACTTGTCCCATGCTGGCTGGAGGGTGGATAGCATTGGTGCGTTATTTTTCAAGTCATCACAGGTCCTACGGTTGTCATTTCTTATGCCCAAGGCATATCCATAATACTCACAAAGGATAGGAATCGCTCACACTTCAGCATATATTCCCTTCAGAGGTTACAGTCCTTCCAACTCTGCCAACAAATTGACTTGAGCAGCATGAAGAGCAGTTGTTGAATTAGATTTACCTATCTGCTTTTAAAGAGTCAATTATACTTTTTTTAAAAACATCAAGCTATATTTTGGCAAACAAATACAAGACCAAAGAAACCCCTTAGTAAACCAGGGATTAAAATTCTATCATAGCTTTAAAGTACAATTTGTACGAGGACAATATACACAGAGCTAGGATGATGGCAACAGTTTTTCACAACAGCCACTACCCTGCAACATAAAATAATGAATCTTCTCAGTGGAAAGCTTTTTCCACCACACTATCTGTTAATAGGGCATAATAGTGCTCTTATTCTGCTAATGGTCTCTGTACTGTTGAAAGTGCTAAGAAAAGATTGTCCTATTTTTATTCACCCAAATTTGTGGCAGTGTTCCATTTTAAATCCCTATTATTAGATTTTCCATACCTGTCAGCCTAAATTATCCTTAGTATTTTTCTCTAGGTTAAAATAAATTCTTCTGCAAAGGTTAAATTGATGTTGTTTAGAAACTATCCTGAGCTCAGAAAATCTCTCTGGCCACTGAGGAGCCTTTGTGGCCTACTGGCTTAGAAATATTTTGTTACCAGTGCAGAAACCTTTCATACTGTAGTCTGTTTGGGAACTAAGGTGTGTGTTTGGGGTTTTTTTTGGGGGGGGATAAACAAAAATCAGAACCCAGGAGACCACAATTTAAAGAACAAACAAAGAGAAAACAGTCAATTCCACAAGCTCCCAAAAAAACCCTAGGAAACTGAGACCATTGGGAGGAGAACCTGACAGGCAGAAGGATGACAGCTTCAGTTTGAGGAGAGAAAAATGTGTCTTCTGGAGGACAACAGCAGTGGCGGCAGCAGAGCATCCACTGCAGAGCCACCAAAGCCTAGTGGTTAGAGAGCTCCCACAGGAGCCACAGGCTCAGTCATCTGGTTGGAAGCACAAAGTGAAAACAGCTCTACCACCATCCTGGAGAGCATCCAAACTACTGGTCTCTGAAATGAAACAAGCCTGCCCTCATAGTTTCTCCTTATTTTTCACAAGAAGTGAAAATTTAAATATTATGTTTTAGATTGACCTGGAATAAAATAATTTTGGTTCATTTAGTTAATTTTGCTTAGTAAAAGTGAGATGTACTGAAAAAGCACTACTTTTCTCTCTTGTTACTTTGTTGGCTGGAAGAAATGGTTTCTTTCTCATATAATTGGGAAAAAAAAGTAGAACAAAATCACTAGAAATCTAAAAAATTACGTTTAAACTGAAATGAATAAAGCTTCAGGAAGCTGTACAAATAGAAATGTCTGTATGGTGAAATAACTGCGAAATCTGACGTTTCCCATCTGTAGTCAGCAATACTTGTGATACATGTGGTGTCTGGCTGTGACCACAGCAGCAGTTTCATACAGCCCCTCTCCTGTGGTCACCCATGAGGTCCCTGGTTGCAGAAGACAGTAAGACCAGAGCAGACAGGCATTAGATGAACCAGAACTCAGTCAAAAGCCTCAACAGCTACACATACGTCGTGTTTTAACCCCAGCCAGCAACCAACCACCACACAGCCGGTCGCTCACTCTCCCCACGGCAGGATGGGAAACAGAATCGGAAAGGTAAAAGTGAGAAAACTCATTGATTGAGTTAAAGACAGTTGAATAAGTAAAATAAAAGCTGCGCAGGCAAGCAAAGCAAAACAAGGAATTCATTCACTGCTTCCCACGAGCAGGCAGGTGCTCAGCCATCTCCAGGAATGCAGGGCTCCATCATGTGTAAAGGTTACGTGGGAAGACAAACACCATCACTCCGAACGTCCCCCTCTTCCTTCTTCTTCCCCACCTTTATATACTGAGCATGACATCATATGGCATGGAACATCCCTTTGCTCAGTTGCGGTCAGCTGTCCCGGCTGTGTCCCCTCCCAACTTTTTGTGCACTCCCAGCCTGCTTGCTGGTGGGGTGGTGTGAGAAGCAGAAAAGGCCTCGATGGCTTAGCAACAACCAAAACCATTAGTGCACTATCAACAGTATTCCCATCCCAAACTCAAAACATATCTCTATACCAGCTGCCAGTAAGACAGTCAACTCTATCCCAGCTGAAACCATGACAACATACCTTCTTTTGCCTAATTTGGCAATATAAACAGCTAAACTGACATTTTGGAGATTCTCCATTTTCAGTTGCAAATGAAATTTAATACAAAGGCTTCTGGTGAGTATTTAAATCTATCAACATATACATGTTAATTACCTAAAAGTATGACAGAATGATGGCTAGCTGACTACCAGCTGTTTAATTCTATCTGTGTCTATTCTGTAACATCTGGAATCTGCACAAACACAGGAAGCATCATGCATAAGTCACACATAAAATAAGTGAGTGGAATGATTAGATTTCGTCATGGAAATAACCAACATAACAATAGCACAGCAGTAACACATGCATGCTAGCAAGTTGGGAATTGGTGCATAGTTTTATATAAATTACCCAGGATCAAGAATATATAACCTTTGTTTTATCTTTCTCTCAAGTGCTTAATTGTACCAGATGGGAGAAAGCGGAAAAATTAATGCCTCCCTTCACTTTCCTGATCTCCCCTTGTCATATGGAAGGGAAGTGTTGTCATCACCAGGCAGGAGCAGCTGGGTATGATGGAAACCCAGCCAAGCACAGAAAATACCAGCAACAAACCTGGAGAGAAGGAAATACCTCTTGCTTTCAAATGCTACTATTGAAGCTGTTGCCTTTCAGCAGAAGAAGGCAGGAAGCAATCTTTCCCTTGCTGACCATCTGTGCGGAGCACATTTCAACAGCAATTGGTTTGCTCACACGTTGCCCATCCTTCCTCACCAGATAGTTTATGACCATTACCCTGAGCTCTCCGCAGTGGAGTTAAGGGAGTAGGTGTCTATGAACACCGAGCCAGATGACATTTCAGAGACACCGCTGTATCTTGAAGGGTAAGCAGCCTGCAACTGAAAACAGGGTAGAAAAGGATCAGAAATTTGGGGAAGCCAGGGTCAGTTTGAAATTGGGGATTCAGAGGATGGAAGAGGGAAGAGAAGCAGCTGATTCAGGTACCCTGGCAGGGAAAAGATGTAATGTTTTGAGAAGGTCCACAGATACTCATAGGGACATGGACTGGGTAAGGAAGATGTAGAGAGAGCTGGGCAGGGGATTACAGAGAAGATGTGGGAAGTTGTAGCTGGAAGTTGTGGCTTGGTTATATGAACATGAAAGAAGTGCCATGTGCTAGGAATTCGGAAAAAAAGCATTGTCATGCAGAAACAGAGGCTGAAAAAAACCCAGGGCTATCCCCAGGGCCTCCATTCACTGCATGGGCAGGTGTGTGCAGAAATACAATATCTGTTTAAAGAGTTGGGATGCATTGGAACTACTGGGCATGTTGAGGTATTCACGTAAGAGTACCCTGACCCCTTCAGATTGCCTTGCAGAAGTGTCCTGAAAACAAATTGAAACACTGGTGATTGCCAGCTTACACTTAGACTAGATAAAGCTTAGTTAACAGTTGTTATTTTCGCTACATTCAGCTCTCACCAGTCATATTCAAATTGTTACAGAAAGCAACAGGCATGGTACAATTAAAAAACACAAAACACCACCAAAACATGGAGTTAATGTTCTTTATTATTAAAATCAAAACAATATTCCTAAAAAGCAAAACCCTTCTAGCAATTTACCAAGATTTTCTTACAACCTGTTTGGCCCAGCAAAGGGAGTAACTTTCAAGAAAACTTTAAAGATTTATTTCTTATAGAGCCCAAACAGTCAAATGTGCATCCTTACCTACACAGATTTCACAACACATTTGGGGAACCTTGTTCTGCTAATTAAGCATCAACTCACATGCATGCTATTAGTATATTTGTAACACCATAAGCATCACGACAACTTGAAAAAAACGATAAAATATTAGTAAGACTATGTCAAACTTATTATTTATGAATATCCTAGTATCAACATCAGCTCACATATGGCTTATCGAGACCTCTCCCGAACTCTGAAAAAGACTTCAGCGTCTTTTATGGAATTAACAAATAGCAATGCTTTTTCCTCTATCAAAGGCAAATAATTCAAATCCCTCCACTATGCCAGCTAACACTATTCTCAACCAGGTAGCCCTGCAGAAGCCCAAATCCTTCCTACCATCCAGGTTTTTAAGACCAGTGATACTTTTCAAGACTAAGCTTTATGCTGAAACACAGCAAACATCTAGCAAAAGGATAAAAAATTATGATTATGTGTGAATACAAGTTGAAAGAAACTTTGAGAATCCTATTTATTAACGTTCATTGGGTTTTTTTCAGGAAAACTGTTTTCCAAAAGATGGAAAACAGAACATTAAAATTGGAGAAATACTGAAGGTCACAATGTATACTAGCGTATGTATCTTTGTCTCCTGATAGTTGCTGGCCTTGTGCTGATGTTTAGACAATTCAAGCCATTATGCAAAAGGATTTGTGTTTTCATGTAACTTAATCAATTATCAAAATATTAAATATCAAATATCAAAATATTTCTGCTTTGTAATTGTGATCTAATTAACAAAAATAGCCAAGTGGTGATAGATCAGGATTTATTACTAACCTGACATTTGTAATCTAGACAGGAATTCAGCTCAGTGACTGATGTTCCCTTCCTCCCCACGCACACCATACAATCTATCAACAACATATAGCAAATCTCCACTGAATGAAAGACACAACTTCACATCAGTTATCTGTCTACACCAAACAATTTAAATTCCTGGGAAAAGGAGAAAAAAAAAATCAACAAGATTACACCGTAACATTTTTAACTGTAGCTTTCACAGTGCTTTACTTGAGTACAGTGCTTATTCCAGCTCCCCTGTGAGTGAAGTATAAGCCTCATGAAGCAGTTGTATAAATTGCATTTTAAATGTTAGCTAAGTCACAGAAATATTCAAAAGAATCAGGATTGATTTCTTTAAAAAAAGATTTGTAGTGATAAATAATTTTGGATTACATATTAAAATAGTGGTGATTCCGTAGAACAAAGTTGTCCTATTTACACAATGAATTAACAGTAAATAGGATTGTTTCAGATAACCTAAGTGGCTTTAATGTATTTTTCCTTTCAGTGAACCAGACTGGTCTGCTTTCTGAGACCCTAGGACAAGAAATTTTCATGAAGATAATTTAAAAAAGGATCTCTCAAAAGACCAGAAGTGGGACCGAATTGGAAAAATTATGTAGATGAATAGAGACCAATGCCTCCTTTCATGCCCATCTTGTTTTTATTTAAACCAGCTACAGATGCACCAAGAAAATAAAAGACCGTACATAAATACCACCACAACCACCACCTGCATTGCAATGCAACCGCAACTCCTACACATGGCGGGACGTAACTCCCCTCAGGTTTTGTGCAAGGCAGCAGCGGCCCTGGCCGGGGGAAGTGCCGCCGCAGCCATGGGCTGAGGTGAGGCGATGGCGGGACTGCGGCCTCCCGCTCCTCGCCTGGCGCCCGCCTCACCCCGGCCGCCTCCCTCGGGCTGACCGCCACAGGGCTACTTCATCAGCAACCCGTGACTATACAAACCGGTTTTAAGCATCAGCTGAAGTGGGGGACGTATAAACGCCGACATCCCCCTGTGATGGCGCAGCTTCGCCGCCCGCGGGGCAGGCGACGGGCGCAGCCGCCCCTGAGGTAAAACGGCGGGAACAGCGGCCCGGCAGCAGCGCCGAGGAATCCGCTCCGAGAGGCCCCGCGGTTCAGCCGGCGCCTCCCTCAGCGGGACCGCGGCCCAGGACGGGCGCGGGCAACCGACAGCGCGGCTCCGGAGCAGGGACGGCGGCGTCCAGCTCCCCCCAGCGCCCGGCCAGGGCTCGACAGGCGCGGCGGCCCCTTCCCACCGCCGCCGCGCTCTCGTTCCTGCGAGCGTGGTTCCTTCCGATTGGCCACGAGCACCTCCCACCGCCATCGCCGCTCTGTGGCGCCCGGCGGCTGCTCCGGTGCCCGCTGTGCCCTCACGGCCGCCCCTCATCGCCCTCGCTGTCCCTTCGCTGCCCGAACGGCAGCGGCGGCACCGACACCGACACCGCCGCCGCCGCCCCCCCAGCCCCTCCTGCCTTCACCGCTCGGCCTCCAGGACTGATTGTCTTCCCCTCCACCCCCTTTCCCGCCGCTCCCACCCCCTCATCTCCATATTTGCCCTTCTGCACCTGCATTTCCTTCTCCTTCTTAAATGCCACCTCGATGCCTCCACGTTCTGGTAAAGCGGCTGCTCCCCCCCTGCCCCCTTCTCCCGCCTCGCCTCACCCCCTCCCGCGCTGCTTCCATCCCCTCCATCCCCTCACCCGCCGCCCCCGGGCCCTCCTGCCACCCGGCCGCTTTCTCTCTCCCTTTCTCGCTAACGGTTTCAAAGCGCCTTTTCAGCCGTCGTGAACCACCTGTGCAGGCGCCACTGTAGCAGCAGCAGCAGCAAACGACGGGAGCCCGGGTTTAGTCTCGAAATGCGTTAGCCAGGTTTTTAATTCTGCGTACGGTTTCCAGCATGTTGACACTGACGTGTGTTGAAGCGCAGGTGGGGAATCTGTGCGTGCTTACATTTGCTCCTCTTGTTTGGTCTACCATCTTCTCTGTTACTGTCTTTGATATCAATGTACTTCATAGCCTAATATCCCTGGGATATTTTTTTTTTCCTGTCCTGATTCATCTGTGGTTTGCTAAACTGTACGGATATGAGACATCTTATGTGGTTTCCCCTCTTTGCACACATCAAGGGACTTCATAAATCATCAGTGCTGGGTTTCTTGGCAAGATAGTTATATTTTTACATAGATGACTGCACTCAAGTCTCAGGGTGCTTTGGGATCTTGTTAAATACTGTAGTGAAACAAATGTGTATAAGGCAGCAGCTGAGGGGCAGCCCCTCGGCTCGCCTGCGTGGCAGCTGGATTTCTTCCTCCTTCCCTGCTCCCTCCAGGCTCCCGAAGGTAATTTGGCAGGTGCTCATAGGCTGCCACCACTGAGGTGTGATCTGGAGAGCAGAAAACGAACACACAAAGGCATAAGGAAAGGAGCACAGTCTGAATTAGAATAGTCTGGTACTTGATGGGTGCAGTATGATCACTGTTATGTCACTTTAGCACAGTACAGTCAAATATATAGTGTCAGTGTAATGCACAGTATCACTATACAATTTTCTCTATTTTTCTTAAATTCTGAAAAATGTTTACTGCATTTTCTCTCATAAAATCCTATAGGGACATCTGTAGTTAAAAATATTACTATAAATATGTTGCAAAGCTGCAAGCAGTTTTGTCCCATGCCACTTCTCTTCTATAAGAGGCATCTCAATGCGGCATTGAGCACTAATGCCAAAACCATTTTTATCTGTGAGCAGATTGGATTGCTTTAGTTCACAGCCTGTGAGAACATCTGTTGAGCATCTCTGATGCACTGCTAATAACCAGATCTATCGGTTGCTCTTTCCAGGCCCCAGTGCTGAGAGCATTTCAAGGGAAAAGAGGGCTTAGCCAGCAAAATCCCTGGCTGCTGAATTATACCCTACAACCATTGGCATGTCAATATAAGAGCTTTAAGTGCTGTAGCTAAAGCTGTCTGCTGTTTCTGAGATGAGGGAACAGACAAACATATTTCCAGACTGATTATTTATCTCTTGTAGTATCGTTCTCTCACCCCCTTTTTCTGAGTCTCTAATCCAGTTGTTATAGTTGCCAAAATTATCAAACCAGACTGATCAGAATTCAGTGACATCAGTGTGTTGCTGTGTCTTCTTTCCTTCCTTGAAACCAACCCACTGTCTGCCTATCCCTAAAAAGCCAAAAATACTCTTTGAATCTCTTTGTATGACTTTCTCATTTTCAGGTTCCTTTGATTCTCAAACCCTGTAGATACTCAGACAAACAGTTGTTTTCTTCAAATTGTATATATACTGTGGCATGCTACTTGAGACTCTCTTGTCATGGATCTACTTTTTCCTCCAGAACATTAAAAAGAGGAAATCTGTACTAATGCTCTGAAACTCATAACTTTCTGTGTTTCTGGGGTGCCTCATTATCAAAAAAAAAAAAAAAATGGAGTCTTCAGTCTCCTTTCTGATCTATGAATATAAATATTTGCTATAATTTTTTTTAAATTATTATTGTTTTTAAATCTTACATGGAGCACTTTTCCTTGAATAATTTTGATGTCACCTAAGATGTTAGTGCTTCCCAAAAGGTATCGGAGAGCTCCCCTTTTGGCTGTAGGGAGATGTCTAGGTTGATTCAGCTGCTCGTGAACTTGTGGGCATGGTGGCAGTCACAAAGTGTAACCCTGTGATAACTGACTTTGTAAGTGTGTAGCAGCACAGATGTAAACACTACAGGGGACACTGGCACAGAGAATGAATTGCTGCAGTTATAAGGAAAGAATCTGGAGATAAACTAACAGTGCTGTTACTAAGGGGGTAAGGTTTGTGGTGAGAGGCAGTGCCTTTTTATTGGCTCCACCAACGCAGGGAAAAGAACAGATATTTTGGGCATAAATTGGGCGCTCTTACTTTTTTCGCCTCAGGTGTGAAGACTGGCTTGTGAGCTTAAAATCTGCCTTTCCCCCACTATTGCAGCCCACTGTCTTAAAGCCGTTCCCCTCGTAGTTAACCCAAGAAGATACTGCCTCTTTTCAAGCACTGCCCGCTGTTATACCATATCCTCCAAGGCGGTATGACCCCGCCAGCCAGGCTGCAGCGCTTTTCCACTTTGCTCTTCTACATACTCCATCTACATCACTTTAAACGACCACTCGCTAACCCGCAGCTGCACGAATCCTTGTCGGTACCTATCTCCCCCTCTCCGGAGCAGCACATTTCCCCTCCTTCCCTGTTCCTGCACCGGTGACTCCGGACCCCAGCGCCGCAGGAGGCTGCAGTTCCCGGGAGCCCGGGACACCTGAAGGCTCCGCTGCGGCTCCCTCCGAGCCGCACGGGCGGGGAACAGCCGCCATTTCCACACCACTCCCCGATATTACACGTATTTTGCCTTATTCCCGCTCGCCAGGCCGCTGAGCCGCTCCGCTCCCCGCCGGTGCCGCGCTGCCCCGGGCCGCGGCGGCGGGCGGCGCATGCCCGTGGGGCGGCGAGCATNTGGGTAACGGCGAGAGAAGCAAGAGGTAGGGGAAGGCGGGGGCGAGGCGGCCGGCGCGGCCTGGCCCGTCCCGTGATGCGGCCTGGCCCGTCCCGTCCCGTTCCGTCCCGTCCCGCGGCTGCCTGGTGGCTGGCGGCGGGCCTGCGCCCGCCTCAGTGCGGCGGCCGGCAGCGCCCGCGGCCCGCACGGGTCTGTGTGGGGTCCGGACTGACGGCCGCCTCCCGGGGCCTCCCTCGGCCTGGGCAGCCGGGCGGGGGTCGGCCGGCGCTGGCAACGAGGCCCCCGGGAGGGGACTCAGGCGTGGGTCCGCTCCGCGGGTGTGGGAGGGGATGGTCAGACGCGCTCCGGCGCCGGTAACGGCTTCACTTCCAAGTTGTCCCAATAAGGGGAAGCCGCCTGAGCTCCTCCGGTGCGTCTTAGTTGTGGGCGCTCCAGTTGCAAGTGGTGTTTGCACTATGCTTTTTCCTTTTTTTAGCTCGTAATAATGATTTTTGTTAACGCAGTTGGCTCTTGGATTCATAATGTGTTACTTTTATAGCAGTGGATTCCAAATTTCATACTTGGTGTTAGCGATAGGTGTGGTGAAATGGGCCGGTGGGAGGTATCAGCTGTCTGTCCCGGTTTGTAATGGAAAGTGAGTCTGCATATGTGGGATTAAAGAAACGAATGAACAAAGTGGATACAAATGTCCACGTACTCACTGATGCAGCATGACATAGAAAGTTTCTTAGTGAAGTGCTCTCAAAATCTCTAGGTTTATCTTGTTTCTTTTTACGGTGTGCTCCTACACACGTGATAGCAGAGAAGAGACGGAGAAAATGAAACGGTGCTCATCTGACTTGAGTGCTGTCTGTAGGATAGCGGGCAACCCCTTCCTGTGTTTCCTCTGTGCTAATGAACATTATGGCTCCAGTCTTTGTGATCAAGCAGGTGTTGTAATGACAGGACCTTGCTTCCCTGATATTTTTTTTTTTTTTTGATGCTGTATAACCGAAATTCTGTTCCAGCACCCATCTTCTCTGCCCACTTTAACTGTTGTTTCTTTGAATCCTGTACAGCATGCACAGTATCATTTTTTTGGTCTCTGCAGGCTGACTTGACTGATGCTCCTGCCAAGTGCAGAATCTGTATCTTCTCACTAAGGTCTGCAGTGAATTTGTGTAGTGAGGAAATTGCAGGCACAGATTGTGATTCTTCACGTGTGAAGTTCCATTTCCCGTAAAGCCTATTCCTCTGTTATTGCACAGTACGAAGCCTGTTCAGCACCAGGGAGGGGCGGAGCAGGTAATAGCTCTTGAGTAATTTCACTAGGACACGCTGGAGACTTG
Source organism: Anarhynchus alexandrinus (assembly GCA_008711295.1). Classification (NCBI taxonomy): domain Eukaryota; kingdom Metazoa; phylum Chordata; class Aves; order Charadriiformes; family Charadriidae; genus Anarhynchus; species Anarhynchus alexandrinus. The sequence continues at coordinate 3,159,317 of VUYV01000042.1, read as the reverse complement.
ACGTGCTCTTGAAACAGGGGAGATGAGTTAACAGATTTTTCTACAAGATGATGATGAGGATTGTCTTGCATGTTTGCAGTGTAGGTTAGCTTGCCTGACTCGGTGTCTTTAAATAGGGGATGATAATACGACATATTCTTAAAATACAGTAAATGCACGATGGTTTTCATAGCTTCAGATATTCTGGGCAAAGTGCAGCATTTCCTCAGAAGGAAAACAACAGTGCCAGCTTGTTAAGACATGCAGCGTATTGGCGGGACCGGCTTGTGAGCATATTTGCATGTTTTGGAAACGGTTTAAGACAGTGTTTCCTGGGCAGGCTGCTTCTCTCAGCATCCTGCTGCTTAACGTATCAATGACTCCAAGCAGAGCAGAGATCATGTCATGGACAAAAAAGATTCTGAAGGATGGAGCTAGGATTTGATACTTAATTTTCTTTGGGCGGCATTTTTACAGAGTGAAAAATGATAATTTTATTACGACCATAAAATTCTACAGCTGTAAAAATGTGAGATGCAGGATTTTTTTCCTTTAGCATATAGTATGCCCACATTGGCTGAATATAGGAGCTCAGAGTGGTTTGACATCCACCAGAGTTTATGCAACCTATTAGATATTCCCTGCTGAGTCAGTGACTTCCATGTATTGTCAGGTCTGTTTAGCAAGCTTACTTCAGGACTGAGTTTGGTTTTTTTAATCTAAAATTCAATATATCCAATACCAATAAAAATTTAATCGAGAAAGAAATTAGTCATAGTAATTAAATGTTAAATGTGCTGGATGTGGCTGGAATGTAAGCAGCACTGTCCAGGCCAATTTGAAGTCGTCTTGAAGCAAGAGTGACCATCTAGTTGTCTAGCATGTGTTTCTTGAAAACATATTTCTTAGATTTTATTTGCCTTATTATTGCTTTATAGTTATAGCAAGTCAGTTTGAGTAATATTGCCTGTGTATTTTAATCACAACAATTTATTCTTAAATCAGAGGGAATATATGAAGGAGGAAGCAGAGGAGTGTGCTGAAGATGAGGCGACTGAATCGGAAGAAGACCTTGAATTTGATGAAAGAATTGGACGCCTTTCCAAAGGTTCCTGAAAGCTATGTGGAGACGTCGGCGAGTGGAGGCACAGGTAGGCCTTACCGAGATGCTGACGTGATTCATGTTGGCTCTTAACTCAGTCTAGCATGCTCTGGGAATAGAAGCTTCAACAGGAGGAAGACAGGCATCTGTGTTCATTTGAAACTAGCCAAAATTGGTTTCTTGATTTCTTTCGTGGACTGATTGAGCTTCCTTCAACTAAAGGCATAGTATCTTATCCAAATAGATGCATTTGTCGCTAATCTCAAAGGAGATTTTTGGGTAAAACTGGTGAGACTCAAAACAATGTAAAGGTTCACTACAAAAACTTCTAACCAGTTACAACTGGAAGTGCGCTGTGCCACGGCTGTAATAGGACTTTCTCGTTTGTTGCCTCACTAAACTCTTTTCTCTGTGTCAGGTTTCTGGGTGAGACTGTGTTAGCATGAGCTGAAATGCAGGTTGGATTCAGCTGTGTGCTTTCATAAAATAGGAAAAACATTCTGCAGAGGTGTCTAAGAGCTGAGTAAGTTAAGCATTAGGATGAAGAGCAGCTTTCTAAAGCTTTTTGTCTTGAAGGTGTAGTTGACTGTAAGAGTAAGGAAAGCCCTTTGAAGAACTAAACACTTCAGGTCATGTGCTTGTACTGTGCTTAGTAGTCACTTGAGCTTCTCTTAAAAAGCTGTAGCTGTAAGAAGTACCTTTTCTATATGTATCTGAACAGAAAATTGCGCCTGTAAGTTGGGTTGGGTTAGAGGTAGCCTAATCTGGGAAATAGTGACTTCGTCTATTGGAATCATTTGCCGTTAGACAGGAAACTGTTTGCAGTTAGTTTGAAACGGAGTACAAAAGTCTCTCATGTGCCATTACGTCTGAAACTCAGTTGAATAAAAAGTACAACAAGCAATTGCAATCTACAGATAAGCCTCTGAAGTCATTACGCCACTTGTGTAGAAATAAGATCACGAAGATCTGTATTACTTTGCTGTTTCCTGAATTGCACTGTTAATAATTAAAGGATTGTTGTATATAAAATAATCTTTGAGAGCTGATTAAATAACTTTTTGCTAATGTTAATCCCAGGTCCTGAGAAAACAAGTGAGTTGTTTTTGTGTTGTAATTCTTCGAACAACAATAAATGCTTAAAAATTCTTTTTTTTTTTTTTTGTAGTATAGCACTATCCTTCATGAGAACTTCACTGTGGTGAAGGGTGCCTTAAAGATGTCTCAACATCAGAAGTTATCTTAGCATTCTTTGGTTTATCCCAGTAACCTTATAAATGACAATATAGGATTGTCTTATTCTATGCCATTCTAAAATTTTAATATAGTATTCCTGTTTCATTCAGGATTAAAGTGTCAGGCTTACTTTGTGGTGTGATGGGGATGCAAAACATACCAAGACTCTATTTTCAGACTTTCAGTGCCTTAAAACCTATTAGAAAGAAGTCTCTCAAATGGGCTTAGACTTCAGCTCTGGGGCTGGGAAAGCATTCAGAAAAGAGGATCTGTCTTTGGAAATTCTACAAGACTTAGTTTTCTTGTTCAGATCCACGAATACCTTTACAGAGATTTACCCAGAAAGCAGCTATGGCTCTTGTTTCCTGTGTTTGGATAGACAGTATGGCTCTAGCTTTCCTGTTGCATAGCTGGGGTGAGTCTGGCCTACTGGGCTCCAAAAGGAAATTGATAGCCAGAATAATTAACTGATCAGTGCATCTGCTTTCACACTATGCGTTGACATGAAGGTCTTCATATACATGATCATTACATAGCTTCAGCTAAAAGCTAGAACTTGAAATGTCGCTGCTCAGTGCAACAGCCAATGCTGCAGACAGTGTTTCTATTCTGATCCCATAGGACAGTGCCTTCGTGTCCCTGCTGCCACCCCAGGGCTGTAGACCACTGTGTAGTGAATTGAAGCCTGTCAACAACGGGCTTGTTTTTTCTCAAGTTGCACTTCACAGATTCCATAGAAATACTCCACAGAATGCAGATGGAAAACTTATACTGTCAATAAGCTGTACAAATCACTACTGTGGTCCATAACGGATTTTTTTTTTTTCAAATTAACAAAAGCCATGATTTAATAAAAGGGGCATAGCAGGTGCTTCTGGTACTATGTTTCTGACTGTGTGCAGCAGGATGATCTTCCCTTTGCATTGTACAATTTCGCAAGTGTGATGAATTGGCTGCTTTGGGGATAGGCAAGGCACATATACCATTAAAATATACCAGTTAGTTTTCTTCCTAAAAGTAATTTCAAACCAGTTCTTCACTTATTTAGCTGTTGGTAGAAGGGATAGGTACGTGTTGCTTATCGCCAGAGGGAGAATTGTTTGAAATATTGGGATGGGAGTCCTGACTGTGCAGCTATACACAAGTAATATAATCAGGGCACCTTTTTCTAACTGGACAGTGCATATAATGCATATTTATAGAATCATAGAATGGTTTAGGTTGGAAAGGACCTTAAAGATCATCTAGTTCCACCCACCCTGCCATGGCCAGGGACACCTTCCACTGGACCAGGTTACACAAAGCCCCATCCAGCCTGGCCTTGAACACTTCCAGGGATGTGGCATGTTTTTTCTCATCTGCTAGCTTCTTGGCTCTAAAACTAGATATAAAAAAACTTGTTATAAAAACTTAGGTTATAGACAAGTGGAGGCTTAAAAGGACTTCAAGGTGCACCTTCTCCTTCTTTTGTGCTTTAATTTAGGATTGTGTTTGCCCACACAAATCCCTGACAGTGATTTGTGGGCATTTGGTTTTATATATGGAGGAGGATCCTAGCCTGTTCTCAAATCTTCTGTATAGGGATTTCACAACCTCCAGTATTTGAGTGTACTTAGTGTAAGAAGTTCGTTCTTGATGTAAAGGTAGGACTTGTTCTTTTTCCCTCCTATGTAAAAGCAAATACTGTAGATATGAAAACATTTTTCTAAGAGCAGCTTATGGATTTGTAAATCAAAGATACCAGGTACCAGTATTGCACTGGTAATGCTCAGATTCTGGAATGTTAGAATTTTGTTCTGCTTATGTTTCTGAATAATCTTTCTCATGATCTAAACTTCTTTTTTTGTTTTTCTTTCTTTTTGACCACTCAGTTTCTCTGATAGCATTTGTAACGATAGCTTTCCTGACTATAATGGAGTTCACGGTGTATTGGGACACATGGATGAAATATGAATATGAAGTAGACAAGGATTTTACTAGGTAATTTTTATCCTTTTGGAATTCCTTTTAAAATTTAAATTATCTGTATTTCAGGAAAGAGTAGATTTAAAATGTTTGTGTGACTTGCAAGCAATTTATGATTGAAATTAATGAAATACTAAAGAGACTTGAGTTTTCTTCTGTTGATTGATTTGTTTTTTTTTTCTTTTCTGGAAACTACAATGAAGAGAAAATGAGATTTCTGCTATGAAAAAGTCAAAATAGTGTAGGTTTGTTGGTGGAGTCCCCTGAGGAATTATTTGCTAACAATTCAGAGGACATTGTAATACGTACATCAGCTTGTAATTACATTATAAGATGCAAATCAGTGGGTTTACATTACACCAGATTCACATGACGCTTAATCTAGTTTATACCGTTAGTATATTACCATTATGCTTTGTGCTGCTGGAGGAGAACCTTAAGCACTCCTAACTTTGGCTGCATACCTAGAGATTGCTACTGATCTTGTCTCCTGTTATGGCCTCCAAGATTGGCTTGAAGCTATGTTTACTGTTGGTTTCATGTGCTTGTCTGGACTGCATTTGCCTTTCTTCTTGAGGTGATCGGGCACCCACGAGTCCATGTGAAGTTAATGGAGATTTTGGACCTTTAAATATCACATGTCTGGAACTGAAACAACTTTAAAAGCTGTTTGACTAGTTGCTGTGGTAACAAGCTAAAGATACATGTATTAATTGGATGTCTTGTATGTCAGAAATACCAAAGGTTTCTGTAATGAAAAAATAAAAAAATATGAGAAATTTAAGGCAGATGCATCAAAAACTTAAGTTAGGTAAATCCGTTCAGACAGATGGGAGTTTCACATTTAGGTCTTTGCTAAAGTAGGTGCTTTCCCTAGTGAAGCTATCGCATGGGAAGTATAGTCTAGTGGTTAAGAGACTATTATGGGACTTGGGAGACGTCCTGCTGCAGATTTTCCAGTTTGATTGTGAGCCAATCACGCAGCCTGTGGTTCTGTGACAATTTAAACCAATGGAGATTGGTATCACTTTAACTGCTTTTCTCCTGTCTGCTGACCATGTCTGATCCCAAGTTGGGCCAGTGTTGAATCCCTTGCTTATGTGATTTGTTTGTGGTCGGCTAAGTTCCCAGAAGCAGCTCCCTGGAGGTGATAGGACCATGTAACTGTAGTGAGGGGGTTTATTCATTATAGTTCAAATGACCTTTGTGAAATGAACATGAAAACCCAGAATATTGGGGAATGCCACACAATCAGACTTTTGGTGTGATGGAATTTTTTGGGGTGTTGGTTATGTTTTTTTTTCCCCTGATGGAAAGAACTATATTTTACCGCCCCTCATTGTGGAAACATTCAGTATAACGATTGGGACATAAAAGGCATTTTGCTATTATAATATGGGAGCATTTTTGAAGGAAAAAAAAAAAAAAGGCTTTTTCCAGAAGCAGTGCTAGCAAAACCAATGTTCTTTATGACATGGCAGCATTTTTGGGAACTGGTTTTAGCAACTTCTCAGCCTGATCCTGAATGTCACTGTCCTGAGGAATTCTGATTAGGATTGGAAATACTATGGCCTGTCTTAAGGACAAAACATGAGGAAGGTGCTCAAAATATTTGCTCAGTTTTAGATTTGTAACTCCTACAGTGTCCTGATCCACTGCATTCTGTGGAATTTATTGCACTGTTGTAGTTGTGTGGAAAAAAAAATGTGTAAAATATTGAAAACTATATATTCTTAATAAGTGTGCCAAACTCTTGGGCCAGTAATATTTTGAAAAAAAAAAAAAATCTGTTAGGAGTTTCATAGTAAAATTCAACAGGGAAACCTGATGGTTTTATCTCTTAAGTTATAAGTGATCATCAATGCTTTAGTAATTAAAAGTCCATTTTGATTCATGCAAATTTTAAACAGCTTAAGTGTATATTTACTGGTGTAAATTTTGTTATTTGACCTTGTTTATGGAGGTAATCTGAGAATTTTAGTAATATAGCTCTCTATACTTGTAGTTAATGTTACTTATTACCTTGTTGCCTTTTCTTTTTCTTTCCAGTAAGTTAAGAATCAATATTGATATTACAGTTGCCATGAGGTGTCAATGTAAGTATTCCATCAGTGAAAGATTTGAAACACTTTAAAAGCTCTTCGGAATATGCATTTGCTTGCAATATAGTTGGATATTGTTCAAAATATTCTAACAGTGAGATTTCTTCTGATCTTGATGGTATGTAGTGATCTTAATGTCTTATGACTCACTGAAAGAATTGGTAGGGGATGTGAAGAAAAATATTTATGCCATCTCATTCACGTCTCACAGAACTTTGCTTTTTCTGTCAGCAAGAAAGGGGTCTGTTGTTCCACTCTCTCTCTAGCTGGAATATTCTAAAAACTCATTGTGAGACACAATTCAGCAGCAGGAATTTATCACAACTTTTATTTATTTATGAACTTGGCAAATATTAATCTGGTCTACTGTTTAACATTACTGGAACCATCAGGTGATTTCATCCTCCTGATGAACATATGGATGCCTTCCCATTTAAAGGCAATGCTTACTATTCTTTTGACATCATATAGATAATGAACCATTATTTGTATGGACTGGTTTTGGTTGTCCTGAGAAAGAGAGAGAACACTACTAATACCAGCGATGCAAGCAAATTTTCAAGACTAATTTTTTTAGCTGGGTTGAACCTTGCATTAATTTTATGGTACATCAGTACCATACAATTTGTGTTTGTCTCACAAGTATTAATTCATAAGTCATCCCTTCTTACTCCTAAAATTTATTTTCATATTTTTCAATTATTTTCCAGTTAGCATAAAAAAAAGAAAATTCTGGGGTTTTTTTCTACATTTTTTTTTAAATTTGAGAAATAAACAAAACATTATCCTCTGTTTGGACTAGTCTTGGTTTGGATTCAGTGCTTATGAAACAGGAAAAAATAGTTATGCATAGCAGATCCTAGAAAGCTTGTGTATGTGGTTCATACAACATCTCTGAAGGTGTTACATCAGTGAGAAAATACTGGAAATCTGAAAAGTTTGTTTCTGGTCACTATGCATCAGTTGATGATACTCTGATGTGATAGGTTGAAAAGTAGGATTCTGTGGTTTCCCCTTAACCTCCCAGTTAATCTGCTTCTTGCCAGATTTATTTTCATTTGGTTTGGACTTTGTTAACAAGGAACAGTAACTTATACTGAAAGTTTGCAGCTGTACTATGAAACTTCGTTTCAACTTCTTTTTTTTGTTTGTTTATGATCATCTGTATGACTCGATATTTTTCTCCTTGCTTAAAATAGATGTGGGGGCTGATGTTCTGGATTTAGCAGAAACAATGGTCGCCTCTGCAGATGGGCTAATCTATGAACCAGTAAGTTGATTCTTACCTTTTTATTTAAAAAGCAAGTTGCTCTTTACTTGATGCGGAGCACTACTGGGCTGGTTTGCTTGCTTGTATTTTGCTCCCCACAACTGGGCTGCACAGAACCTGCCGGAGTATTGTCTGATCCATGAGTGAGGTCTGCAGCGCTTACCACAGGAATCTGCTAGGGAAAAAGGCTAGCATTGGGATTTCTGTGTGTTTGTGCTCTGCGAATACAGCAGATTTGAATACAGCAGACTCCCAGATCAGTGCTTCGTAACAAGCTGGTGATTTCTACAGCTAGTTATTTTTACGTGTGCAAATTCTAGGGGTAAGTGCTAACAGTATTTGATATGGAAGGAAAACTATCAGAACTGATAAAAAGAGAATTGATGTAACTGCTTTTTAACTAGAAGAATACTATAATTCTTAAAAGGGGTAGAAAGTCACCATGATGTCCTTATAATGTGGAATGGCATTAAGGATCATAAACTGGGTTAGTATCCTTTTAATTTCTGTACTGTGAACTGAAGGCTCTGGAACTGTGTAAGCCTATGCTCTCTTAAAGTGGTTTTGATGGCATAGTACAATAAGCTTTGAAGTAATTATGCTGTGTAAAAGTAATTTATCTTTTACAGAAAACCTGTTAGAGAATCTAACTTCCTGCTGTAATTATTGCATTCTCTAATAACTGAAGCGTATTCCAAATTGTAAGAGTTTTGTCCAAATTCCTACTCATGTGATTGAGCAGGAGGAGATGGATGAATGGTTTCGTTTGTTTGTTCTCCTTGGAGCATTTCCTCTTTTTGTCTGGACAGTAATCTCTGTGCTGCCGTAGCTGCTGTATGCTAACAGTTGCCCCAGTGATTATAATCCTAGAAAGAGGAAACTTCTTGTACCTGGTCTCTTTGGGCCATTAATTGCAATTGAATTTACTGTCTGGAGTACATTGGTGTTCACAATACATAGATTTTAATTCTGTGCACAGATGTTACTGGTGATATTGTGCTGGTTGAAGTATAGCAGATCTGGTAGCTTGTCTTAAAGCAGTGCTCGGTGTGGGCTGACCCTGGAAATAAACAAGCTGCATCTGGACCCTTGTTTTTCAAAGATTGCTCCTCTGCCTGTTTCATTGCTGTTTGCATCAAAACCATGCATGTCAGTTATATCACTTAGAATTAAATGGCCACTCACTGCTTCTTCTAGCCCATGTTAGTTAGAGGCTAGGAGGACAGAGACTGCTGACTCGAGTTACGAGAGCTTTAGGAAAAGATGCTGAAGTTATAAATGCAAACAACTGAATAATTCTTGGGGGGAGAGGGACAGAAATTTCCATACTTGAACACTAAATATATTACTTAAAGTGCAAAGCCCTTTCATAAACTCCAGTATGTGGTACCAAGTGTGAAGTTGATTGTAATTCCCCACCCCTTCCTACACCCCAGTTCTCTTCTGTGTTTCATGGATGGGACTTCAGTGGATCCTGCACGTTTTATTAGATGTGTTGTTTTTGTTTCAGGTAGTATTTGATCTCAGCCCACAACAAAAAGAATGGCAAAGGTAAGGCACTGAGATGCATGCCTATGGTTTGTATTATTTGTACTGGAAGTGGCTTTGAGGTACGCCAGTTACACGACAGAACTATGTCTTGGGTCTAACAGCTCTTGCTTGTAATTTAAGAGTGCAAACCTGTGAAAAGATATTAATTTACTTTGCTTTTATCATTATTTGAGATCTCTGTTATGTAAAAAATTTGCTTTGGACTTATTTGTGGAATTGGGTTATGCAGTTGCAAGCTGAGATGTATGGACTCACTCAACTTATGTTTCCAAATGAGTGCTTGGTAGCACAAGTTTTAGTTATGGCTTCAGATGCGTAACACAGCTTGATAGCTAAATGTCAAAGCTGAACCATAGTAACAAATCGGCACGTTCTTGTGAAAGGAAGTAAGTTGGAGTCTTTCATATAACTTCATATAATGGACACACTGTTTATCATTTAAACTGGAATAGCTTGGCTATGTGTGTGATCGCTATACTGATAATCTTGTAATAGAACCTGAAGCTTATGTGGGAGTCTGGCTAGTTTTGGTATTTTGGTAACGTGCTGCTGTGAACACCAGAACTTTAAGCTCTGCATAAATTCTTCTTTCTTCTCAAAGTTTATTTAACACTTTAATGCTGACATGAACCTTGCTAACTTCTCGATTTATAACCTGCAACTGAAGCTGATAATTGATTGTGAAGTTGTTTTTTGTTTTACTGTGGCATACTTTCACACTTGTCTGTGTAATTTTTAGGATGTTGCAGCTAATTCAGAGTAGGCTACAGGAAGAACACTCTCTTCAAGATGTGATATTCAAAAGTGCTTTTAAAAGTGCTTCTGCAGCACTGCCGCCACGGTAAGAAAAATTGGGATGTTGTGTCATCATTCCCCTCTACCCACCCTATTTAATTAGACTTCACATTTTATTGTGGTTGTGATTTTTTTTTTTCTTTCCAGAAGACAATTTTGTAAGAAAAGATGACCTTACTGCTTTTTATTGCATTTTAAAATAGTATACTTAATACTTGCTTTGGAGAGCTGTTGTTTTATGAAAACCTCTGGGGTTTCCAACCTGGAGAAGGTTTCCAGGTTTTGTGTATGTATTTATAGATATATATGTATACATAATACAGACACACACATAAATATGTATGTACACCTTTTTAGTCCATCTTTTCTGATGCTTCCTTTTTAATGTGAATTAGTAATTCCAAAGCAATACTAAACAAATCTTTTTTTTAAATGAAAGAATATCTTTCTGTCTAGCAACTTAAAAAAAAAAATCCTGCTATTAGCTGTGACTTAATATTTTATGGTTTTAAAAGAATCAGCCTTTGAATAAAAATGTATTTTGTTAGTAAATGCCCTGGTGTAAGATAGCACTGTTAAAATTGCGTGGAGAAACCTTACTGTTGACATTTTATTCCAGCTACCCACAAAATGCTGGAAGGCTAATGTATAGAAGGCTTGGTCTACCTGTATCTAGATGCTATATGATTTTTTTTTTTCTTCCCCAGGGGAAAACACTTTCTACATGAAAGCTGAAATTCCTTTCCCCTTAAAAACAAGCAAACAAAAAAAAACCCCACACAAGCAAGCTGTAAATAAAACAAAACAAACACCGAAAAAGCTGTATACACTTTTCCATTTTGTAATCTCCATGTTTGAGGACTAAATACATCCTTTCTTCCTAAGGCAAGGCTAAAGAGGGCTCAAAAAATGTTTTTTTCTCATTTAGTTCATGTCTTCAGAGTCATTAAGTCCTTCTGTGCCTCTATGATACTTGTTAGTGCAGTATTTGAGATAGTATTTGTGCCTGAGATGTGTTCAAGGAGCAGATTTGGAAATATGTTCTGAGTTGTAGACATCCCAACAAGTGTGGGAAGAGGAAGGTTTCATAAAAAACAAATGTTTAAAGCTGTTCTTTCTACAGTGTTGTTAATGTGACTAATATATTTTATGTTGGTTGTAGCATTAAAACATTCCCAACAAACCATTTTTGGTAGAAGTAATTGGAAAAAAAATCCCCAAGGCAGCAAGATATACTTACAGTCTTGTGTTTCCTGTTCACATGTTCAGGTATCGTAAGTTAGCTTTGTACGCCAGGTCTCTGAATACAAGTACAAACGAAAGCTTATTGGTTTCATCATACTGACCTTTATTAGATTCCTTCCCTTCCACCATCCCTGCTATAATTCCAGAAGAATGCAATAGGGAAAGGTAGATGATAATGCCATATCTTTATGCTAGGAAAAAGAAATCTAACTGTACTGCTGTTATTTCTGTTAGTGAATATTCTCAAGTACTCTTTATGTTGTTTGTGTTTAAACAGGGAAGATAATTCATTGCAGTCTCCAGATGCGTGCAGAATTCATGGTCATCTCTATGTCAATAAAGTGGCAGGGAACTTTCACATAACTGTGGGCAAGTATGTTCTGTTCAATTCCTGAAAATAAAAAAAAGAAAGAACTGACTTCTACGTTCTATGTAGTGCATGCATGGATATGTGTGTGTATGCTTTTACACTTTTGAGTTAATGACTGGTTTTTATTAACCTTCCCATACACATGCTTGGTATTATTTTCTTTGTGGTATTTTTTCTTGCTCAGTTAAAAACATATTTCTTCATAATTTACTAAAACAATGCAGTGCATTATTGCATGCAATGTAGTGGTTATGAATTCCAGTGTCTTACAGGATGAAAACTCTTGAAAATACGTCCTCTGTCAGGGTATGATGTGGAGTGGACTGCTTGTACTTACCTCCATTCTTTGGGCCTGGCCAAACTTCTTTCTGTTAGCATGCAGTTCACTAACATGGATGAAGTGTAGACATGTGCCACTTCAGTGCTGAGATAACATTGTTAGAGAACCATAGTTAGCGAACTAAATGCTAATTCATCTTGATTTGAGGAGAGACTTTCTGATGCGCTTCGGCAATGGTATTAGCTTATATATACTGCATAGAAACTTGTGTTCACTTTTCTCTGTGCTCTCCAGCTCTGCTGTCCTCACTTGTCTTCCTATCACCAGAGACGTTAGCATGCAGTCTGTACTCTCTAATTTATCCACATGTAATTCCAGCTGCTGTCTTTGTGTGGGTATTTCTCCAAATGTCACTTCTGTCTGGTCTTGCACCACCTCTCTGATTTGCCCCTAGATGTCCAACTTCTTAGGCCTTTTTCAGAGCTGATGATTTCAGCCTTTCATCTGTACTGCTGTCACTTCTCTCTTCCTGTCTCTAGTTCTGCAACCCTGAATAATCTTTTGCTTTCCTTTGCTTCCTTTTGCTCATCATTACATTTTTACTTCTGTTAAGTTGCTCCTTCTCTTCTTGTAGATATTTTTTATGGCTTTTCTCACTGCCCGCCTTTGTACCTAATTGCCCACTTATTTATCGTAGTCATATCTTGACTGATCTCATTGTCTTTCTCCACCTTCTGTTTGTCCAAAGCTTACATGTATTTGGTAATTATTTAACTCAAGCTAAATAGGGGAAGTTTCCAGCATTATTGGCTGGACTGGTAGGGAAGAAGTGTGGCTGAGAGACTGTTTTACTTTCCAGACAGAGTTGTGTTTTTTCCCCCCCTCTTTGCATTGTTACCAGCCTCTGCATTGTACATGCTTTGCAGGTCTACAAACAAGTGTCCAGACCTGAAGTTAACTTGCTTAGTCGGGGAGCAAATACAGAGCGTAGTTAACTTGCTTAATTATAGAACAAGTACAGTAAAGTTTTCACTAGTCACTTGAGCAGTTCTGCAGCTTTTCATGTGGTAGGCCTTGGTGGCTCTTCTGGTAGCCTAGTGACTTGATGTGTGTTTGACATTTCTAAAAATGCAAGACACAAATTTTGTATAAGAGGGTTTTCATGAGTCTAATGTTCCTGTATGTACCTTGTCATTCAGGTTGTCTGTACTTGGCAGTAATAAAAATGTCTTTTTTTTAATATAGATACACACAATTTTTATATATATAAAACTTTGTAAAACATATATATCTCATATATATTTAAACATGTTGTATGTATGCACATATTTTTTTATATGTATATAAAGTATTTATTGAAATGGGGAAAGGTAATTTTTCTACATAGTTCCATTTAGGAAAACTGTGTCTTTTGTGTGGATTCATTAAACAAAATTTTCATAAAACATATCTTGCTTTCTTTAGGGCAATACCACACCCTCGAGGCCATGCGCACTTGGCAGCCCTTGTAAGCCACGAGTGTAAGTTCCTTCTGTCATCTCCATACGAACAAGTATCATTTCTTTCAGACTACTCGCTCCTGATTCATGTGTTAAAATAGGTTGCTTTTGTAAAGATGTTCTAGCGTTGTAGAAGAAAGTGAAGAATATTCTTTGCAATGTTATGACTCAGTAGTGACTTACTTTTATAAATTTAACACTATTAGTGTTATCTTTAGGTTGCTTCTACAGCAATGACAACAGGAATCTCAAATTTATTTTGTTGTAACAGAGATACCGTATGAAATTCCTGTATTTCAGTCCAAACTACCTATTTCCTGCAAAATCTGGTTTTATAAGGTTAAAAATTTCTGACCTTTGTCCTTAGAAACTTAATTTCTAGGTTAAGTCTAGATGCTAAATGTGTTGCTGCCGTACTTAATGTGAGGCAAGGGTGACTTACTGTGAAAAATGAACTTGGTGTTGGTTAAACCTCCAAATGTCTGCCATTAATTTATGTCAACACAACTGTATCATATTACGGAGCTTAAACACCTTTGCAAAATCAGGCAGTGTAGTAGTTGCCTTACGCTTTCTCTGTACATTTCATTTATGAAATGTTAGGCTTTTTAATACCGTTACATACAGGAACCTGAACTGTAGAATAACTTCAGTAGTTGGCCAACTAGAAATTACCTGTCATGAAATTTTGTCTTCAGCTCCAGGATTGGTTCAGATATAATTATAATTTGTTTTAGAAGTTCTTTTCTAGAGACATTGAATTTCTTTGTTAAATATTTTGGATTTGGGTTTTGTTTGAAACATGTATGTAGATGTATTGATATAGTCACAAGCACAAATCCAATGAAATGCACACCAATATTTTGAAATATTCTAACTAATGCGTTTTCCAGTGTGAGAAATGGCTGCATCTTTTTCTCTGAGAAGAGTACAGAATCTCATAGATTAAAAATGTTGTTTCATTTGTCTGTATTGTCTTTCAGCCTATAACTTCTCTCATAGAATAGATCATTTGTCATTTGGAGAGCTTATTCCAGGAATTATTAATCCTTTGGATGGAACAGAAAAAATAGCATCAGATCGTAAGTGTTGCGTGTTTAAAAAAAATCTTTTTTTCTATATTTCTCCAATAATTACATCTAAAATATTATCGTGTTTCATGAATGTTGTGATTTACAAACAACTTGTCCTGATAAATTTGGTAGTGAGCAATGCACTGTTCAGTTATCTACATGGCATCTTCAGTGGACAATTTCTTTTTAATATCAGTATCTCTATATATACTTTGTTGTTTCGCTGAAATTGATTTGCAGTTTCTTCCAAATTTGTGTTATATTGAAGTTACAGCATGAACCTATTGCAAAGAATTTTGCAGCAGTATGCTACTGTGGAGATTCATAAATCTGATTGTTGTTGTAATGGGAAAAAATAAGTCTGATTTGGTTTAAAAAACCCCTGCATCATGAGTCTTAGATTCTATTCCTGTATTTGGTTTGTCACTTCCACGGTGTGTTTTGTGAGTCTACTATAGGAAGGGTTTGTGTATCACTTTGTTTCCTCATGTATAAATAAAGGAGTATAGTAAAGTAACCTACTTTACAGAGCTACCTACGCCTCATCCTCTGACTTGCATTGCCCGTGAGAGTGGTCCCCAGAACCTTCTAAAGCTGCTGTTGTCTCACAGTCAGTCCGTTGGCTGTTCCAGCCAGAAGGGTGTAGGGTAGTCAAAACAAATTGCTTCAGTCCATCAGTGTTTGTTCTCTTAGGGAATTGCACGAAGACAGAGCAATCATAAATACATAAGCATGCTGATTGCTCTAGAATAATTCTTGAGAAGTCTGTCTGATCAAGAGAAAAACTGTAACTGGTTTGGAAGGGCTTCCAGCATTGTAGAGGACAATTCAATGGCTAAAATCTATTCAAACCACAGTCGGAATGATGTATATATCATGCAAAATGTGACTTTCTGAAACTTGTTTGGTTCTGGTGTCCTGAAAAACACTATACATTTCATTTGAAGCTTTGAGTGGCCTGACCTTAATGACTCTTAATTATGTAGGTAAAATGTAAATTTCTCTGAGTACAAATCCGACATAGGCCTTGCCCAGAGAATCTAACTTTGTCCATGCAGATGGTGCTGAACTAGTCTTGGCAGTGCTGAGACTCCTTGAAGAATGTCCCTAGTGTAAATGGCTTAGCTGATTAACTATTTTAAATATTACTTGTTTGATTTATTTGTGAATGTCTCAGATGGTCTTTGACTCTGTACTTAACTCAACAGTGAGATTTGTTTTCTTCTAGACAACCAGATGTTCCAGTATTTTATCACAGTTGTGCCAACCAAACTCCATACGTATAAAATTTCAGCAGAAACTCATCAGTTTTCAGTGACAGAAAGGGTAAGTAGAAGTAAGAGAAGACTGTGCAGAGAAAAATCTAACAGCGATTGTTCTTAACAAAAGCTCAAATGTGAAAAGGGAGATTTAGTTGTACCGTGGCTTTGAAAACTTTAGCGTGAAGAAACTCTTTGTAGAAGATGCACTAGATTTATCTGTAAATAATATAATACTGATGGTAAAATGTATATGCTTGATGACACTTGCTAACTTCTTGCATTAGTGTTTTGCATCCGTAGATCTGGAGTCGGATATTAGAATTAATGATAGATATCCAGTTGTTTTCACTTCACTGGATGCTAATAGTGGTGGTGGTGATGGTGAAACCCTGTAAGTTTTAGGTCTGTAATCTTGTGTGTAACTTTACAAATATTTAATCCACCTTTAGCTTTTTATCTGTGTGGGAAGCAAACCAAAACCACAGCTCACTTGTGTGTTGTGAACATGGTTGTGGAGTGTTAGAAATGGAAACAAAGGTAGTTTTTATGAAAAACTAATCACACAGAAAGCACCTCTGTCTCTCAGCTGTCTTGTTTAACCTTTGTTGGACCACCAACTTCAATTACTGTCCAGACTAGAGACCTTCCACTTCTGGGCTTGGAGGGACTTTTAATTCTGAATCCATTAAGAAAGTAGTTATAGCAGCATAGTACATGAGCAAATCATAAGGGACTAATTTTAAAGGCTGCTGTAAATAAGGAAAAGGCCTTATGTGTACCTGTTACATGTTTCATTTCCAGACACTGAACTCTGTTTTGATCTTTTATTCAAAAGCCAAAGAAAAAAATCTTTCCAAAAAGTTTAACTAAAAATGACAGATAAAGCAAGAAGTAAGAAGGAAGCCTTGGCTTGAAAGGAAATTCAGAGATTAGGATGGCAGTTCACTGTAATACTGTTTGTGGTGTTCTCCTTCTCCGAGGGAGAAAAATCTTTATTTCCTCCTGATTCCATGCTATGCTTCTGAAAAATACATAGCATGGGGAAGTAGGATAGAGGTGATGTCTTGGGGTTCAATTTGGGACATGCAGACTGCTGAAGGGGAAGATTGGCTCTAAAACTCATGAAAGCTGGAGTAAAGAGAGGAATGAAGAGGAATTTCATAATGCAATATACTCCCATCTCCTGCTAGTCTAGCAGTCTGCTTCATGTTTTCTCTGCAACAGCTAAGGCACTCTTTAAGCTTCTGGACACCAGTCAACTGCTTATCTTACTCCTTATTGCATTTTTTTCATCTTGTATTAAATGTTTCTCTCCTTCTGCTGTAAAGATGGTTTCTGTCAATTAACTGTGTAGTCTTAGCTCTTATTATCTTGGGGGGAATGTATTTTTTTATGAAAGTTGCAGCACAGTCACAGGTTGCTTAGGAGAAAAGCTTGTGAACAGTGGAGGTAAAGTGGCTTTACATACTTGCTTGCTCTGGCTGTCTCAATAGGTAGCCCTGTGGCCTGTAAAGCTTGTTTGTGTTTATCTTTGGAAACCAAAAACCCCTAGCAGATGAGCTGGGAAAGGCTATTAAGAAGAGTTAACACTGAACAACTTAGTGCATTTATTTTCTAAGAGTAGACATCTATGTAGACCAGGAAGAAGGTGGTCAGCTAGCTAAGGCCAAAACTTGAATACAGAGAGGGTTAATTGCCAGTGGTGAACAGACTGGGAAGCAGAGTTTAAAAGGTGCAGGCAGAATCATCTCCACTATTGTTGATGTTTGATATACTGTGTTTATCTATGTTAAAAAGATTTAATTCTAGCAAGGCTTCACTGATATCTGAGGTATCTGATGCAGGGCTAGTTATTTTCAGCAGGTTTTAGCAACCAACAGTTAAATCATGTGCAGCAGTCGAAGCTAGAAGCAGACCAAAATGATTTGCGGGAAAACAATTATCTATCTTTTAAGGGTGGAGTTTTGGGCATTCTGTTTAACTTCGTATTCTTTTTTCACTGTTTGACCTCAAAAGACTAATAAGGTTTAGGGAAATGAAAGAGGAAAAACAAACAAATATTGTTTTGTCCCTTGCCAATGGCAAGGTTCTGTTTAACTACTTTCAGTCTTCTCCTCCTTCTTAGTATGCCTGATCATCCATCCTCTAGTGCTGAATGTTGTCTGTTTTGGGTTGTTTTTTGTTTATTTAACCATTGCAAAGATTCTGTAACCTGGTATCATAACTGATACATTATTTTGTCATCCTTTTTACTTTGGTTTGGTAGCAAGTGTAGCAATATGGTTTATGTCAACTTTAGCTGACTGGAGAAATTGCCTAGTCTGTATTTCAAAGTGGTATTCTGCTTTTTATTTTGTACTGTACTCTGCACAGTTCTTGAGCACAGACTGTTAAATCTACGGGTGAGATGGAGCTGTGATACATTGCTTTTCTGTTCAGTCTTGCTTGTCTGTCTTCTCTACTCTTATTAGCCTAGACATGGCTGAGTTTGTCTTCAGTCAATTATATTCTTTTCTGCTGCCCTTGTATATTTTCAGCCAGACTTACCTGGCAGTGCGTTTGTCAACACCTTTCACTAACAACAAAATGATAGCAAACTTTTGAAAGAAACTTAAGATTGTGTTGAGGTTTTTTCTCCTGAAACCTTTTTTGAAAAGTAGAGATTTATAGCAGCCACGCTTTCCTCTTTGGGGTCCTTTGGTTTAAAAATCTGGGCAAATGAGAAGAAACTGTAAAAGTTCTTGGATTAGGACTGAGGCATCTGATCTGTTTAGAGTAGTCATGGTGAATCAGTTATTATTTTTATCGAGGCGTATTTCTTGCTGTGTGACTGTTGTCTGAAATGACCTGACTGACAAAAACTTTGAACAGAGACTTGATACTGGTATTCAGTTTTCGGACCCCAGTAATTTTGAATTTTTGATCTCTTTCCTTTTTATTTCCTTTTTCATCAAAGTAATGGATTATGGCATATGTGTAAGTATGCACTGAGGGGGAAAAAAAAAATGGCATTGGTCTAATTTAACTTAAGCTTCTGAATTTCCATTATGGTACACTCTAGTTGAGGGTCTTCCCTGATACTTTTAAGAACCAGCAATTAAATCCTCTCTGGCATGTGAATCTAGAGATACGCTCCAAGGAAGAAGGAGGATGAAGCCTAATGAGTCTTAGATGCAGTGTGCAGATTTACAAACATCCTCTGGGAAAACTGCCATAGCTGAGGCTGTTCAGCAACTTAAATGTCTCCTGAAGGTCTCATCCTAATTTGGGTGATTAATAGTAATGCATAAAGTAGGAAGAATTGGACCAGTGTGTTATACCAGCACACTCACTTGCGTTCACAGGCTAGACTGTGGTACTTACCCTCATAGGTACCAAAAGCAACCTAATTATAAACATACTTGTTTAAAGGATCATGTAAGCAAATCTCAAGAGGATAGTACCAGAGCCTGATAGTGAACATTGATATGCAGCATAGAAGACCAGCAGCCAGGAAAGGAAAATGTTATTTAATAAACGTTTGACTTTTAGAAGGTGCTGGCCAAAGTTATCTTGATATTTCCTGGTTGTCTGTTGATTGCTAACTGTGATTAAGTAGCTCTTTGTCATCACATCTATTAAGATTGTTTTCCCTGTGACTAATAAGAAGTGACTAACTTCTGTTTCTCTCTCGTCTTTCAGGAAAGAGTAATTAACCATGCAGCTGGCAGCCATGGGGTGTCAGGAATATTCATGAAATATGATATCAGTTCACTTATGGTGACGGTGACAGAAGAACACATGCCTTTTTGGCAGTTCTTAGTGAGGCTCTGTGGCATTATTGGGGGAATTTTTTCAACTACAGGTAACTATCAGTGCTTTCCCTCTTAAGTTCTACCAGAATTTTTTTTGGTCACGGTGATTACGTTGTGGATAAATTGCAGGGGAGTCCGGAACTTCTAGCAGGTTTAAGACTAAGTGACCATTTGCATGCCCTGAAACATGCAATGAAAGCTACTCAGTTTTGGTGTCCCAGAATGCCATTTCTGTGCTTCTGAGGGCCTGTTTTTTTCCTTTTTGGTAACTCTGGCATAGTTTATTTACTTCTGGAAGAGCAAGGAGAGATATATATTTATAGACACACACCTATACACACACAGAGACTTCTGATATTCTGTGTATTTCCTATAGTTGGGATCCAGTGCTAAATCAGTGCCAAAAATTGAGATAAAATTTCCATCTGAAGTAATTGGGAGGATTTTCCATGTGTAATTTGACAACGTACTGTAAGATTTGCTCCTTTAAAAAAAAAAAAAAACTAAGTTGAAAAGACATGATTCACTTATTAGTCAAGACATAATAGGGTGTCTTGATTACAAGTTATTTCTTTTCTTAGCTTTCACCTGAAGAAAGCATAGTAAAGAAACCTTGAACTAGGAGCTCTCTTTCAAAGTAGGTACTTCTGTCCCGCAGAATGTATTCTCACACATGAAAACTGGACAGAAGGAACTACATTTGCTTGGATAGCTTTGGTTTTGCTTTTATTGATGCATTTCAGAATGTTAGAATTCCCCCTGCCCTTGATGTTTCCTATTTTTATGTTAATTTCTCAGTGGTTTACATACCAGTTTACTGCACTGTATCCCATTTAAGTATGGTGTAGAGTTTTGTTGTAATACTTGTGTAAGTACTACAGTTTTACTACTTGTAACAATTTAAATCTTGTTTGACATTGCAGGAATTTTACATGGCTTTGGAAGATTTGTAGCAGAAATTATTTTTTGCCGTTTCAGACTGGGCTCTTACAAATCCGCATCGGTAAGAAAAACTTTAAGTATTAAATAAGTGGTACGGCTACTTGAGGATGGGTAATGAGGACAACTCTGGGACTCGGTCCCAGCAGAACTTAAGATGCTTATAATAAACCCTCCCTTTGACATACATATGAGCAGAGATTCAACAGCTTTTAAAAATAGTTGGAAAACCTAACACGTAAGGAAGCCAGGTGTTTTCCTAAGAAGCTGAATTAATGAAACCAAGTCTCTTAGAAATTTCTCTGCTACATACCCTCCATTTTCCTTACTATATTCTTTTTATTTTCATATTACTACAAAAATTACATGTTTTCCTAGGCCTCGTCAGTCTCCTTCACATATTCTTCTTCTGCTTGACTGAAGAAGAGGCACTGCATGCTGCAGGGGTTCAGTGTTGCTACTGATGAGCCTGTGTGCTACTGCCAAGCAGTGTGAAAGAGCTGAGCAGTCTTTACCTTTCCCTTCATTGGGCATCAATAGGATTTGTCCTCTAGCAACTACTTGATTTTGTATTACTTTCATTTTTCCCATTTTAAGCCTGTAGGTAGCCTTTAAGACTTCTACCTTTCTCTCAAATTTGGTTGAAGTTTGCCAGCTGGCCAGGGTTATGTGAGTGGGGGGAGAGGAGGGAAAGCAAGCAGATTTGTATAATTTTTGTCTGGGAGACCAGGCAGAAGGGCATACAAGGAATGCCCAAGAATAAAGAAGTGTGTGTTTTGGGGGAGGGAGAGGAGATTCTGTTTCTGGACAAGCCATTAATAACACTTTGTTTTTGTTTGACTAGGTCCCACTTCCTGATGGCCACACAAGCAACCACTTACCTCTGATTACAGACAATAGTACGCATTAGTCTCCTGAGAAAACTAACTTTCTTCCTGCCTGATACAGAAGACATTTTTTTATAATAAAGAAAACATTGTGCAATATGCTGAGACAGTGTTGATGGGCAGCAAAAACCGAAGCCTTTACAAAAGAAAAAACCACCAACAAAACAATTTGTGTAATTTTTTGTCTTTCTAAGTGCACATGGAGTCATAGGAGGCTGTGAGACCAGTGAGGCAGACAATCTTCTGGAGATTAAAGGAGTGGTGCTGGCAATACAGTATTCATGGTTGAGCTGAACATCTTTGTGATGACTGCCATTGACTGCTGAAGCATCTTAGTGATCTTGGTTCTGTGCCTGGGAAGGCTAGCAGGCTCCAAGAAGAAAAGTGTACACGTGGGATGTGTGGAAGAGCCAGCAGCAGGCAAAGAGGGACAGTAATAGAGCTGGGGTTTCTCTTAGGTGTACAAACTGGGGTTTGGGTTTTCTTCTTTTGTAATGGTGGGGCCAGGGGCTAAGATGCTGTTCCTACAGGTGGGGAACGATGCTAGAAAAAAATCCCGAAGAAGAAGGAGACGAGAACTCAGGGAGTAAGGTGAAGCCCAAGCCATAATGTTGGTCATAGCTGCTGCCTTTCTGTAGTCCCACCATTCCTCAGTGGAAGAAATGTAATGTGGAGCAGCAGAGTTTCTCTGTATTTTCACACAGCTGCTTTGCCAGCAGTGAGAATATCACTTCTGGGGTTGACATGGAAGTGCCCAAGGACTCTGAGAATGGGCTCCGGTATGCACAGTTTTTTGACTTGGCATAAGAAGCCTTTTAAATAAGGCATTTGACTGTAGTTTTGATAAAAGGCAAGACTCCCTAGCAAAAGATCAGGAAATCTTTGTACACCTCTTTCTTGGTAAAGAAATTGCTTTGATGGAACCTTTGTTGTACCCCTGCTGCTAGTATGCAAGCCATGGCATGTGAATCCTGGAGATGGGGAGGAAAAAGAACAAGAAGCTGCCTTGCTGTGGTTTGGCTAAATACTGCATAAATGTGGAATTTGGGGCAGTGGGAGGTCTGCTAGCCCAGGCAGGGAGTGGTGGAGTTGGTAGTAGGTGACTTCAGGGAATCTGAATCATTTTGCTGCAGACAGATGATAAGGGATCTGCAGAAATAATCCTTATTGTTCATGAAGGTTTTTGTAAAATAAATGAAGAGAGCAATATCAGTTTTATATTGTAAATATGCTACTGAGAGTGAATGTTATTAATGAAGATGGTGCTTTGAGAAACTAAACATCCTTTCACTGTTGAACTGCTGGTGTACACCTGTGGTTGAACAGTTACTCCACCAGGGTAAAAAATTAATAATAGGATTCCTTCTCAGCAAAACTGATTTAATAATATATTAGGAGATGATGCTGGCCCTGGCCTTACTCACCGTGGAATGAATATTATAATTGAGAGGACTAATTATGGAAAAATAAAAATCTCTGTGGCGTTGTCAGATTTTGCTGACTTTTGTTAATGTACTTTACAGACACGTGGATCTTAGTGATGAGCACAGTGTACATAATGTAGCTGATTTGCTATGCAAAGCAAAGGGCTTCCTAAACAGAAAATACATGAAATATTAAATAAAATGTGGGAAGTGAGGAAAGACCTTTGTTCAGTTCGACGGTTGAGAAAGAAGTTAAAGGAAGGCAGGTCCCTGGGGTCGACAGCCAGGTTTGCGGTTTTCTTTTGTGTTTTGGGGTTGGTTTTTTTTTTAACACTGATTAAAACTCCAGCAACTTGAGAAACTCTCGTCCTCGATGAGCAAGAAAATCAAAAGCTGTAAATTTTTGGTTCCTGTTTATCTTTTCCTTCTAAGGTTTCTTCCCTACTTCTGCTTGGATTGGTTCTGCTTTGGGCTTTGTCCTAACACTTGTGTCTTCTCTGCCTGGAACAGACTGTGCTGGTGGGAGATACTGATCTCAGTTGACTTTCTGTACCAGAACTTAAATGTTATTTTCTATTCTCACATAAAAGAGCCAAGCGGCTTGGTGTGTCTTAAGTCCTTGTGTGGTGTATTTGTGTTGTTCTATCTAGAGCAGAGCTTGTGTGATGGCTGGTTGTTAACAGAAGAAAATTTGGGGTCAACTTCCAGATATGAGATGCTGCATTGTGGAGTGAATACAGGATCGGCTGAACCTGCGTTGCTGTGCTGTTTGCTTTCTCTCCCCACAGAGGGTTTGGTTGTTACAGCTAGTACCACTTCAGCCTTGCACCACGCATTGTCCTTAGCTTAACCAGCATGTGCAAGGGTGTTCCAGAGAAAACAGTAGTTTATTGCAGTGACTTTTTTTTTTTGCTCACATTTATTTACATTGTGTAAAAGTGAGTGTAGTATGAAAAAATGAAAGGAATGGGTGTCCCAAGGGAAACGGAAACCCTGATGTTGATGTGATGTGTATTTTCTGAAAGGTGGGATAGTAGATGAAAAATACCATTTTTTGGATCAGAAAGGATGGTCAAAATTATTCGTTTTTATCTTTGGCTCTTACACGATGTTGCAGAGAGAGAACATGGGAAGAAATTTTTAACCTTCGTGAGATGTGTTCGTAGCACGCTGTTTGCAGATTGCGCTGGCTCCACTGTCCCCCTCAGCTGTCTTTCTGGGCTAAAGGTCTCCCCTGCGTCCAGCTGGTGTGGTTTGGGTTTTGCTCCGCTGCTGCTGTGCTCTCACGGGGTGTCGGTTGTGTTAGCGGGAGGGCGGTCACCTTGACTGCCTTCAAGACATGGAGTGCTGTGCCTGGATGTGGCTGTCCCCGGGTCCTTTGAGGTGCACCCCAGTGTCGCAGAAAGCCAGCGCCAGA
Organism: Anarhynchus alexandrinus; assembly: GCA_008711295.1. Classification (NCBI taxonomy): domain Eukaryota; kingdom Metazoa; phylum Chordata; class Aves; order Charadriiformes; family Charadriidae; genus Anarhynchus; species Anarhynchus alexandrinus. The sequence goes on along the minus strand of VUYV01000042.1, from coordinate 3,135,127 downwards.
CCCGAGAGGTGGGGAAGGGATGGGAGCAGGTATTTCTCATAACCCTCTTTTTAGGGCTCAAGAGGAAATGCTGAGCTGGGTTTTTAACAGGAGAGAACACCTTCGGCCCCGTCCCCTGTGAGCCAGAATCACACAAGAACTTGCTGTAAAATCTCCAAGTTAAGCTGACACACTTCACTAGTGTGTTTCTGGGTGTATTTCACAAAATATTTCTAATTAGAGAAGGAAAAAGGTGAGGATGTAGCCAGCACTGGCACCTGCAGCGGTCCAGTAAGGAAGCTTGCTTGCTTTACAACAGAAGATGGGACGAGATGTTTCAGTGAGCAGGGGAGGCCGTGCAGGGCAGGTACCTGTTCTGCGGAGGAGACAGGAAAAGCAACGAGTGCGGTAAAAACTGAAGATGTCATCAAAAACCAGTTGTGAGAGAGAATTCTTGGGGGCTGACAAAAGGAGTAAATTAACACAACTTACAATAATGCTGTCTTCTAGCCGAGTGATGTGCTGCGCTCTTGCGTTGTGTGAGGTGTGCTGTGGTGGGTGTAGGTGAACAGTGAGACGGGGGAGGCTGTGGAAGTTGGGCTGTGACGGGTCCTACTGTATGTTGTGGCTACTGTCTTTGTGCCGCCTGTTGCTCCGTCTGTCTCGCTACTGTCTCTGATGTGTGTATTGGTGCCTATTGTGGGACAGACCAGGGGAAGAGTGAAGTGGTATATGAGTGGGAATTTCCCTACTTCAGGCTCTTTTCATTATTCTGCCCTGATTTTCTAGGAGATGTTTTGGGGCTCTTGCTGGCAGCGAGGTGATTACGAAATGCCTGTATGTCTGTAGCAGGAGCGGGGTTGGGTTAACCAATAGAGCAGACTTGCTTTAAAAGAGCAAAACGAGGCTGCTCTTGCCTCCCCTGAAGTTCTCATCCTAGAAATAGGTGAGTAATTTGAGTTGAAAAGAAAATTCAGCTCTTTCCATCTCAAAAGCACCCGGTGGCGACCCGCGCTGTGGGTGCAGTGCCTTTCTCTGTGGCTGCCGGCTCTGCCCTGGGCGCCTGTCTGTGTCCGTGGGGTGGTCCGTGGCAGGATGGGGGACATGTGCAGATGGAGTCAGTCCTGTGTAGATCTGGGCAAGGACTCTCCCTCCTCTGCCTTGTCCTGCCTGGGGTCCTCTTAAGATTTTCAGGGACTGATTTGGCAAACTGAGCCCTTAGCGGTCAGCGCAGTTGCTTAAGGATGGTCAGGGGCAGATATATATTTGGTATAAATGCAGCTGTGATTAACTGTGCAGACAAACCCAAGGTAAGGGAGGCAGCTGTTGCGTGGTTGTTTTGCTATCTAGTTCTCTGTGAGAAGATCCAGTACTCAGGATGCCTTGTATAACGTGATACTGATGCAGTAACACTGAAGCAGGAGGGATGTGATGACCGTGGTCACAGCTCCGGTGGCATTGATGATACTAAATTCCCTGCTCTTTATTTCTTCAGAGGCAACCAAGTGCTGCAGCTTTTTTTTCTGGGAGACGGGAAATGAGAACAGCTTGTTTGGGGATACTTGCAAAGATCTCCATCTGTTTTTTAAAAGGCACCCCAGAAGGTGGTGGTGGGGGAGGATACATCTATACACATTGCTTACTCAGTTTGGTGCTTAGTTGCAAAGTGACTTCTTGTAAAGACACTTTTTTTTTTTTTTCCCTACCAACACTCAGCAAATGCAAATCATGTCAGTGTTTGGCCTCGCCAGTGGTCTGTTGTTTAGAGAAAATATCCTTGCCTGCATATGTAATTAACATATAGTAGTTAACGCTTCAAGAAGCCTCAAGGGACTCTGCCTGCTGCCTTCAGTGCCCTGGCAAAGGTTTGGCATTGCAGGTCTGTCCACCTCCTGCCCTCGCACGCCTTGCGAGAGCAGTGGCATGCATTTCAGCTGCTTTAGTTAAAATGATATTAAATGCTTCATCTTTTCTTTCTGCCATGGCTTAGTGTCCTGTCCAGAGCATTTCTGGTCGCTGCTGGCCCAGGAGCACGGCAGTGTCACCTTTTCCTGTCTTCCAGAACAGTTTTCTGCGAGCTGGTCCATAAATTCATTAAAGCAGAAGCCTTTAAAGCGGGGTGGTGCAGCATGCGGTCGATGGGGGAGAGCTGAATGCACGCTCTGCCGACACGAGCCTCTTCCTGCCTCTGACGTACCAGAATTTAAGCAAAATCTCATAGTGGCTGGTTTGTTTTATTTTTTTGTTCTGTGTATATAAATAGAAATGTTCGGAGTCCCAGGACCAGCAACTCGAGGTGTGAAAAACAGAAAGCCACACTGGGCTGACTTCAGGAGGACGCTGGTGTAGGGGCAAGAGGAGATTCCTAATGTGCCGGGCGGGCTCGGGGCAGCAGAGCTCCTCCAGGCTGCCGTGCCCGTGTCTGCCTGCGCCATCACAGACTGGAGGTGTCACCGAGCACTCCAGTGACACCTGTGCTCCCCTGCCCGTACCAAGCCCGAAAGCCGTTCCCCGGGTAGCCCCACGGGGTGGGCTGGAACCCCGGGCAGCCTGTGGCTGCCGTGCAGGACCCTCACCATGGGCAAAGTGAGCCGGGAGCGGCTGCAGGTTGCTGGGCTGTGGGAACACGTGGCCCCATGGCATGTGGGTCTGCAAGAGCTGCTGCTGGAGCCCGGGAGCTCTCAGCCTTTGTTCTGTGGCTTGTCCTACAGGGCAGAGAATGGTGGGTCCTTGAGTGACACTGGTAGTTCTGTCCTTCAGCAGTGATGGAGCAACTGAACAGCAACAGCCATTTTGTGCTTTGCTCTCCTGAGGTCTTGGAGATGCCCGTGTGGAAGGGGAGCAGCAGTGGACAAAGCTGAATTGGTCCAAGCCCAAAAGGCTTTTAAACTAAAACGCAAAGTTTTTCAGGATAAAGCCTTTAAACTGGAGAAAAGTGGATAGGTGACATGGAGTGGAACTAAAAATAGCTGGTGATGAGCTTCCCTGTCTGTTGGTTCCCATCTCCAGGCCTGGATTTGGAGAGTGGGGGACATCTTCCTTTTTAGTGGTTGGCATTACCGCAGTGGGAGTGGACGGGCTCTTGGTCCTCCAGCAGCAGCACCCAGAGAGCCTGGAGAAGGGGTCAGCCCCATTGTGTGGTGTTCCCCTACGGAGCGGAGGGTGTGGGTATGGTGTCTGAGCTCTGGGGACTTGTCCTGATAGTCGAAGTGGCCTCCCTTGGACCTGGATAACGAACCATGGGTGCAGATGGAGCACGCTGGGGTCAGCACCCCCTTAGCCGAGCCCCAGGGCATCAGCCCGACTTGGCTTTGCCCGCTTGCGGACACAGCTCAGCAGAGACCTGAGTTTGAGCAGTGGGCTTCAAAATGGCAAAATTCACGTGAGCTCTATGTGGGCATTCATCAGGAAATGCTTACAAATAACGTAAGGGAAGTGCTAGAGTGCAGAACTGCCTTTCCCGTACATTTGTGTGAGGTCTCACCCAAACCCAGCAGGGTGCAGGGCTGTTTTCTGGGCTGGTGTGCGGGCGCCCGGCAGGATGGGCTGGTATGGGAGTGTGGGGCACCCCCCTGGGAGGAAGGTGCCGGGGGGATGGATGCTGCCAGGAGCAGCCGGTTGTGGCTGTCCTGTGTCTCGCCAGCCCCTGGCAGCACTGTTGCGGTGGGGCTGGATGTCCCTCAGCCCCGCACAGCCTTAACTGAGAAAAACTGAACAGGTATTTCCCCTTCGCAGCCTCTTTCCTGGCTGCTGCGGATTTGCGCACAGCCACAGGTGAGGGAGCGGTGGCCGGGGACGGCAGCTGTGCTGGGGACAGCCACGGTGGAGCTGCCGCACATCTGCCGGCAGCTTCACCGCACCAAACCCAACCCACCTTCCGCTTCCCAAGCCGCAGACATTGCTGCTGTGGCTCTTCCAAGGGCTCCCAGCTCTGCGAGCACTTCTGCAGCTTTTTAAAACATTTATTTATTGTGACCTCTGATGATAATGGTGCAAAGTTGATGTTTCTGAGCCTCAGCCTTAACTCTGTTGATTTAAAGCCCAAATTGCAGAGCCCAGGAGCCCGGTGGGTGGTGGCGGGGGCGGATGTTTCTTTCCCCTCTGCAGAGAAGAGATGTTTTCACAGCGACTGCGGGGGCGTGAAGGCAAGAAAAAGCAGAACTGAGCATCAATGAACCAATGTTAATGTATTTGCAGAGCAAAGAGCCAGGTGTTTCCATTGCTGCTATATGAATTGTTTTCTACAATGTAAAGGTTTGTCTGGCCATGCTGTGTCCGCAGGGCGCGATGGTCCCGTGCGGGCTGAGCTCTGTGGGACATGCTGAAACCTGGAGGTGGTGACGATGCTGGAGGTGTGTGACCCTGTGAGCTGAGTCACTGCGCTCCTGTCACCGTGTGGGGCTGACCCAGGGCCTGCGGGGGAGCCCAAGGCTTCTCCGTTCCCTCTGTGACTAGCTAAGCCACCAGCCCGCTGGCCTCCCCTCCATGGTGTCAGGAAGGAAGGAAGAGCCGTGGGCCCCTCCAGGTGCTGCGTGGTCACGTTTTCTGCCCTGCCGTGGTGGGACTGGGGGGTCTCAGTGGCAGCACCAAAGGGTACCTGCCCCCCGGCTGGGCCGGCAGCGCACTGGGCTATTGAGCATCTACAATGTAGCAGCTTTTCTTTCTTTTCTTTTCTTTTCGTTTTTTTTTTTTCTTTTTTTTTCCCCCTTTTCTGTTTTTCTTCCCCTGCAAAATGGCATCTGTGCTTCTCGGCTGGACAGGAGTGGGGTCAAAGCCCCCCAGAGCAGAGCTCTGCCCCTCTCCCAGGCACGGCCGTGCCATCACGGGAAAAGGCAGAGAGAAATGGTGCAGAAAAGGCAAAATACTGCAATTGCCACAGAGAAGACTAATTTCTTTCCTCTTTTCTATCCACTTTATTTTTTCAGGTCATTGACGTTAATGGACTGTGGTGGAAGTGAAGTAAATAATTACCTGCACTAGAGATATAACATTGATTTTTTTTAGTCTCTTCTCGCTAATTAGTGACAGCCTTTGCAGGGGCTGACGGCGGGGCTTAACAACCCCGACAGTATTTGCCTGCCGCCTTCTCAGGCTGCAGGAAAAGCAAAGCAACACAGAAGAAAAGGAAAAAGAAAAGGCCTTAACTTGCTTTTACTTTCATTTTGGTTTTAGCAGAATTGTATTAGGTTAGTTTTAAAAAATTACTGAGGTTTTTTTTTTGTTGACCTATGGGTGTATGGTAATTTGAAATAACTTCTTAAAAATAATTCCAGTTTACTGCTCAGTCCAAATAAACCATGGCAACCATAGGTACCGGTCACCATAAGGTCACTGTGGGGGGGAAAAGTTTTTCACAATTTGATCATTTTTGTAATTTTGTTACTTAATTGAACAGGACCTCGTGCAAGCATTCTGCAGTCCTACTGAGGTGTCTACAGCTACAGGCACTGCTGTCTTCATCCCATACCTGCACAGCTCACAGATACAGTGAAGAATGTTCTTCAAAGTGAACGCTGGAAACTTCACCTGCATTTGCTTCTAAATTTTTGCTAAACTAGGCTGCCCTTTGCTAATGCAACAATAATACATCCTGTGGGGGTTTTTTCCCCTCTTAAAATAATGAATTTTACAATACAGATATGCAAGAAGTACGATTCTCAGCTCTCATGTAATTATGTCGCTCTGTATTTATAAACTAATAAAATTGGCTACATGCCTGCCTAACAAGAAAAAAAAAAGATTTGGAAAAGTTAACAAAATGGTACAGTGGCCAGCCAATACAGGGAATTTTTATTTATACTTGCTCAAAGGCCTTGAAGAAGGTTTATATAAGAGAAGGTACAGGCCGGTACAGACCCGGGGTGAGTTCATAGTATGGATGACAGAATTCAGACAGAAAAAAACCAGAACAACTGCCCCTTCTGATCAGAAAATTTGGTTCTCTCAAGACAGGTGATGGGAGCTGTTTTCAGATTTTTTAATAAATGACTTAAAGGCCAAAAAATAAGTGAGAAGAGGAATTGTTCATACACTTTTCTACTTGAAAGACTGATAGAAAACCATGAATGTCACCCTGTTCCTCATTCACTGAGCCTCATTCTTTTCCCTTACTACTTTCTCCTATCTCTGGTAGCTGAAGAGTTCATCATAAAATGCGTTATTTGTCTTGCTCCCTCCCAGTAGATGGGAATGGTTATTAAGTGGCAGGAATGACAAATGCCCATGTTTGGGGATCAACTCACACCCAGGAGGCCTCGTTCTCTCTCCTCCATTATATGTCCTGAAGTGGTACATAAAGAAGTAATAGGATAATAAGAGACACAAGAGGAAGTATGAGATTTCAGAGTAAGAGGAATGCCAGGATATAATACAGAAAGTACATTAAATCAGGCTGTATAACTTGTTTACATGGGGATTAACGAGGAACTGCTTGTAAAAGAAATAAGGTTAAAATTAATGTATAGATGAACCAGCACTATGTCTGAGCGAGCAACCAATAAAAAGAATGACTGTAATTAAAATCAATAGCAAAGGAGGGGAAAGATACTTAAAAAAAATTAAATCAATACCCAGTGAAGCATTCAGGTCACTGCGTACAGTTTGTCCCCTTGTCTTTAGGTCTAAACCGCAGTAGCCTTTAGCTGCAGAGTTCTGAGGAACATGGGGTTAATGACACCTTCCAGCTCAGGTGTTAAATCCCAGCCAAACCATGCTGCTTGTTTCCCATAAGCAACCAGGCTGGTTTTTGAAGTAAGGGTTATCTTTTTTCAAGTGCTGGATGTTATCCTAAGTATACAGGATAAGTGCTACATCTGGTTGAGCTTATACTTCTGCCTGACCACATCCTACTGGTTTCCAAACAGTTCCACTAAAACCAGAGGGAAAAAAAAAAATGGATTTTTTTTTTCCCCCTTTTCTTATAGTTTGTCAGCAGAGACATTTCTGGGAAAAGGTTTCCTTATAGCGCAGGTTTAAATGGTTGACACATAGAAGTACTGTTCTTCCCCTTGGTGGCATGTCCCAGCTGGGAAGGGGATGTCAGTTCCCCGAGTGCTCCTAAATTGGACTGGCACACTTACTGCCTGCCAGCTCCCGGCCAAACAATTTTGCAGCCACCTCCTTCCAGAGCTTTCCCATACTCAGGAATGACAGCTGAGGGCTGTCCGCTTTATTCGACAGTGGATGCCCTGTCACTCTTCTCGCCAAGAAACGCCAGGCTTGGCAGACAGGCAGCTGCACAGCATGAGCTGAACAGGGCTCAAAATGGCCAGAGATGCACTTCTAGACTGTATCAAATGGCAAAGAGTAACAAGAAGCACGAACGCACGGTCTCCAAATCTTTTCTTATAGTACTAAAAAGTATTTAGGGAAGATGCAGCTGGTCACTGTGCTCCGTATGAATGAGGGCTGTATTCCTAAACAGTCACAGTGGGTTACCACAGAATTTCACCCTCTCACTGCTGATAATTCAACAGTGGTCAATTTAGTCAGGTTTGTAATGACCTCCCGTCTTTCATTTGGTTTCTGGTTTTTTTTTTTTGTTCTCTGCTATCCCTGTAATACCTACCATGTGGGCCAGATTCAGTCTATGGATCATTCTCTTCCAGGGAATCTTGGAAGAGGTGACTAATGACTGCAAGGACAGTACTGCTTGCAGGTCGCCTCCCATCTTTGGGAAAGGCTGCAAGGAACACTAAATAAAAGATAAACTGGGGAAAGGAAAAGGGCTCAAGACGTGCACTATGAGACAGAACAAGTGGGAATGCAGCTGTGTCAACACAACCCACAGAACTGGGATCTTGCGTCATTCCCATGTGAGCAATTAAGCTCCACAAAAACTGCACATGAAAGCTCCTCCTTGGAAATTCAGCGATCAGAAAGTAGACGATGTTATTAACAAAGCACAGTTTTAATAAAAAGGTTTAAGGCTTACATCTCAAAATGACTTATAAATAAACATAATCACAATACATATATTCTATTTTTTTAAAAAAGTATTCATTATAAGATAATATATATTTTCTGAGTTATAAAATCCCATATAAATAGCAAACTACTCTCAGTATGCAGAATACAAGAACACATAAAAACTGGGGTGCATATCTGAAAGGAAGCCTGAGTACGCACTCAACAAATGGCAGAAAATAGACCAATGATACAGTAGGACACAATAAATGCTGTTGTCCTAGTATATAATTTCTCCAAAACTGTAAAAATGGAACCGAGAACTTTTTGGTTGCTCAACCTTGTTCAGCTCCATAGAAATAAATTCAGGAATGGCTCTGGATACTCCACTCCGAGAGATTTCAGGAGCACTCCATAGATTCTTTTGGTATCAAAAAAAGAAAATGACATCTGTCTTCTGATGGACAGAAATAAGGCACGCACTTAGAGGAGGTCAGTGCAGGCTGTAAGAAGCAGCTTGGACTTTTAGCCAGAGAGCAGTAAAAGGCATCTCTTGAATGAAGATGTGTAGCAACAAATTCTTGTAGTTATATGCAAGAGGTAGCCAGTTCTTATATGCCTCAAGGTTCCCCTGCTTACCCCTAAAATAACACTGTAAAGTAAAACAAGAGTAAGTGGAAACTTTGCATGTTATAAATATCAAAGTGAAAGTTCCCTTTGGCTTTTTTTAGATTGAGATAAGCAAACCAGCAAGTTGGACTAAGAACTAGCGGTCTGGCTACAGCAGCGCATGTCTGTCTTTGCGGTACAAGTTGTAGCAGCATTTAGATCAGGGCTTTCACCCTGTGTTTTCTCTTGACTTTTCAAAGTGAGCTGTACAACAGATGCACGTGAATGGTAATGTTCGTAAGGATGTGACGACACCTCCTAGACCAAGGCAGGCGGCAGTACTGCAAGAGGACATCGACTTGCAGAAGCCTGTCGGTGTAGTTAAATTCTGAATTCTGAGCTATTTTGTTATTGTAGCACAACATTTTTTCTGATCATGATGTCAATTATTCATGGAAGAAATAAAGACTATTATGCCTGTTGTTTTCAAGGAGTAATGCAGTCATTATATGTTCTTTTAAACACTTCTATTATATAAAATGTTTTCTTTCATATAGTGAGGGTCATGAGCTCTGACATTATTAAACCATGAATTGTCAGAGCAAATTCATACATGCAAACTGCAATAAACACACAGAGGCTTAAATTTTGCTTCTTATTACAGCGTCAACTCAGTAGAGATAATGAAGTAAATAAGAGCCATTTATAGTCTCCTGGCTTATTCCCAATTTGACTGGGATCAAAAACCGGATGAACAATGTTATACTGAAGTTGAGCCATAGTTGCTGAGAGCAAAACTTCACAAGTAAACTGATGCATGATGACACTTAAGATTTAGAAATTCTCAATAGTTTTCTGTTGTTTCAAACATTACAAATAACTTATCCTTCTTTTTTCCTGGTATCCTATGGATACCAACTGCATCTCTCATGGCAATTTTCTTCCTGGTTTTTGGTTAAAAACCCCAGCAACAAGAAGTTGTAAATATTGCTCAGTAAGTTAGGATGGAAGACTAGAAAAGAGAATGGCACTTGCAGGGTGACTTTTCAGTCCAAAGAAAAGCTCTTCATTTTTTCTGCTAATTCCTGTCTCACTTCTATATGTTTTTTCAGGTTTTGCACTTCATGGGGCAGGTTGATGTCCCACACTGACACGCAGGATTGTAATTCTGAAAAAAAAAATAAAAAAATTAAAAAAATTTCAAAATTGCAACACAGAAGAATTATTGCATAATTAGAAGTGGTTTCACTTATCTGCTTATTTTTTGGTTACTCGCAGATTGCCTCAATGAAGCATGATGCTTAGGACCTGGAAGACAAGCTACACGACACTTTATGTGTCGTGGTATGTCGAAGTATTGTAGTTATGGGTTACAAGCTGTCTGTACTTGCACAATGATTTGGATTCCAGTTCCTAAACTTAAAGTATACCATTTAAAAGCACTTGAAAAACCATTTCTGGTGCCTGTGGGCCATAAGATACTGGCCTGAGGTTCAGCTAATGCTAGTACTGAGGTGCCTGCATAAAGTTTTATCTCTGTTTTCCCAAGCAGATATACCCTAAATGCTTACAAGACTCAAAACCCAGTCACTGTAAACTAAAAATGAAAACTGATTTCACAAGGCAGGGAATATACTGGAAAAAGGTCACTTCTTCAATCTCCCTTCATGCAAACAACTCTTTATTCATGCAGAATTCACATTGCTTTTAGAAGTAGGATAATTGAGAACACTTGCATGAGGAGGGGGCTCATGAACTAAGGCCCCAGAGTTTCTTGGACTGATTCCTCTCTATAATTAATGGCACTTTTAAATACAATGAAAAGGCTAAAAAGGCAATAGGTGTTCTTATGGAAATAATCAGGGAATATCAGACTATAAAAACCAGTACTATAAGTTTGATTCATGTTTTACTCCAAAGAGTCAGATCATCTACACTTGCCACCCTTAACTTTATACTGTCCTTGCCACATTTTTAGGAGTCACTGAAACTGGCACAAGACAAAGGTGAACAAAGGCATCGATCAGAGCATCAAATGTAACTGTTCTTAGAAAATCCAAAAGATGGAGATTTTCTATATTCCCATTCCAGCACTTCGCTATACTAATTGTCAGGAAGCTTATCCTGATGTCTGACCTAAATCTCCCTTGCTGTAATAGAAACTGCTTAGTCCTTATCTTACCCACAGGGAATATGTAGAGGTCTTTATTCCCTTCCTCTTTATTTACATATTTGAAGCCTATTCTCATGTCCTCTCTAAGCTTTATTTATATTAACCAGCTTAAATTCCTGCAGCGTTTCCTCACGGGTTGCACTTTTGTCCTCCGGACTATTCCTAATAGTCCAGATCATTCAGCAATGTCCCAAATGGATACGCTCCTCCAGCAGAGGCCACATCAGCACTCAGCCGAGTGTAAGAATTAGCTCCTGTCTTAGAGAGACCACTTTTCGATTAGTGTGAGAATGGCATTTGCCTCTTCTGCAGCAACGTGACACAGTTGACTCATGTTCAGCCTGTGATCAATTATAACCTTTTTTCTGCAGCACTGCTGTTTAAGCTGATCATTTCCTCATGTTGGTACAACGGATCATTCCTAATTAAGTAAAAGGTCTTGCATTTGTCCTTACTGAATTGTATCCTATTTCCTTCCAGACCATTTGTTCTATTTGTCAAGGCCATTTTGAATTCTAATCCTGCCCTCCAGTGTGCTTGTGGCTTTGTCTTAGCCAAGAATTGCCTGCAAATCTGAAAAACACATTCCCTATTCCTTCATCCACACCATTCATGAAAACATTGAGGATTCCTGGCCTAGCACAGACCCCTCTGGAAATCCATTTGATACATTCTCCAATTTGACAATGACATTTACTTTGCAAATACAGTTTTCCAGCAAATTATATTATATACTTCAAACAGTGGCTTCCTCTAATCCATTTTTGGAAGTTACTGTTAGTTGGTATGGAGCCCAGAAATGCAAAAGGCAACAAAAACTAATAATGATGTTTCTATAAAATTTTATCAAATGATGATCACCAACTCTCCACTCTCAGTGGGTAGTCAAGCATAATAGTGTCCACTGCACTAATAATAGAAATTAATAAAACATAGTTCAGATACCTTTGTGATATTTGTTGTCTTCGGTGTCACTTTTATAGCAATATCCCAAGACCAGGACTGCACTCTTGAGACTCCCTTTTTCAAAGAAATAAAATGTCAAATTTTAATTTTAATGGGAACTTTGTAATTTAAGGACAGAAAGAGTGGATGACATCATGCCACTAAGAGGAAAGAAAGCAGAGTTCAGTCACTGGACCCTTTATTCAAAATCATTAACAATATAAAACCCAGACATGAAAACAATATAGTTCATGTCTCCATTTAATGTAGGGGTTTATCAGGGTTGGAATGCAGAAGCACTGCATCAGCTGGCCCGCCTGTTCAACATGGCTAAGAACGAAGTGCCCTGTTACATGCCACAAGCAGAGGTAGCAGAGTCACGGGAAACAGGTATCACAGCCACGGGACAGGCTGCAAATGAAGTCCCAGCACACAGCAGAAACAGAAAGTGACAGTAATCAGTTTGGTTATGAAAAAAATGAAACAACCAAATACGATACAAATGAATTAAAAGTGTTCTGAACTAAAGATGGCACGTAGGTAGGAAAGGAGACTTAGTTGGGAAGTAGAAATAGGCTATGGATCATAGGAAGGTGCCTACTGAATAAGGCAAAAAAAGACTAGGAAGACAGGAGTGGCTGGATCACAGAAGGATGAGTTGAATGTGCCAGTGTTTCAATATCAACTTCCCGCTTATTCCCAAGAAGACATGTTTATAAATGTCTTGCAAGATAGATGGAAGCCGTTACATGTTCTCCTGCCACAGCAGCTCCCTGTCTTACTGGCAGCACAAGGAGGGCAGTGACCCTTGGCCGTACGCTAGGAGAGGAGTACAGGCCTCGCTTCCTGGGTCATGGATCAGGCCAGGGAAAAAACAGCCCTCCCTGTGCAGACACCCCAGCTGCAGCCCTGCACCCCACACCCCTTCATACGTGAAGTCCTACACATTCCTTCAGGGAAGAGATGAGGAAGGGGTCAGTTTCTGTAGTATAAATAGACTGGAGTATGGCTTACTGTGAAAGACACACTCTTGGAAGTTTTGTGTGACCACACTGCAGTGTGTCCCATGATACATTCCTTCTGAATCATCAAACATTTCTAGTGGTTCCCCCAGGACCTCTGCAGGTAGAGAGAGATTTTTTCTGCCCTGTGGAAATCTGCGGTATATTCTCCTTTGATATTGATGTAAATCTGCTTATGGTAGATGAGGGCTGGTGGGAACCATACACATCTTCCATGCTCAGATTTTTCATCACTTTAATTTTTTCTGCAATCAGTCCTAAACATACTCCTTAAAAAAGGGACTGGAACTTAAGTAATGTTTCTTATTCAGACTACAGTCCTTTATTATGATATAGAAGTCTAAATTTTTACTTGCAAAATGAACTGCAGATTTACATATAAATCATTCTCTATGATAAGTCTCATGTCTATTATATCTCAATGTGTTAGGTGAGAGAATTAGAAAAAGACATTGTATTTCCATATTCATAGATGAACTACAGATAAAATTGATGTCTCAAAGTATGGCAATCTCTTTTCCCTGAAATATTTACATCTGTTGACATTATATATTTTAATCTTAAATGAAACTATTTAATAAAAAAATATTTCCTTCTGTCTTCTCTCATTTCAACTCAATGGAGTTAAATCCAGTTGGTGTCCGGTCACAAGTGGTGTCCCCCAGGGTTCGGTGATGGGGCCAGTCCTCTTTAATATCTTTATCAATGATCTGGACGAGGGGATCGAATGCACCCTCAGTAAGTTTGCAGATGACACTAAGCTAGGCGGGCATGTTGATCTGCTTGAGGGTAGGATGGATCTGCAGAGGGATCTGGACAGGCTGGACCGATGGGCTGAGGCCAGTGCTGTGAAGTTCAACAAGGCCAAGTGCCGGGTCCTGCACTTGGATCATAACAACCCCATGCAGTGCTACAGGATTGGGGAAGAGTGGCTCGAAAGCTGCCTGGCAGAAAAGGACCTGGGTGTGTTGGTGGACAGACGGCTGAACATGAGCCAGCAGTGTGCCCAGGTGGCCAAAAAAGCCAATGGCATCCTGGCCTGTATCAGGACTGAGCAGGACTAGGGAAGTGATCATCCCCCTGTACTCGGCACTGGTGAGGCCCCACCTCGAGTACTGTGTTCAGTTTTGGGCCCCTCACTACAAGAAGGACATTGAGGTGTTGGAGCATGCCCAGAGAAGGGCTACAAAGCTGATGAGGGGTCTGGAGGACAGGTCTTATGAGGAACGACTGAGGGATCTGGGGTTGTTTAGCCTGGAGAAGAGGAGGCTGAGGGGAGACCTTATCACTCTCTACAACTACCTGAAAGGAGGTTGTAGAGAGGTGGGGACTGACCTCTTCTCCCTGGTGACAAGTGATAGGACGAGAGGAAATGGGTTCAAGTTATGCCAGGCGAGGTTTAGATTGGATATTAGGAAAAGTTTTTTCACTGAAAGGGTTATTAAACGCTGGAAAAGGCTGCCCAGGGAGGTGGTGGATTTGCCACCCCTGGAGGTGTTTAAAAAAAAGGGTAGATGTGATACTTGGGGACATGGTTTAGAAGTGGTTTTGTCAGGGTAGGTTAATGGTTGGACTTGATGATCTTAAAGGTCCCTTCCAACCTCAGCAATTCTATGATTTCACACAAGCAATGTGTTACTATTGAAGAAACGCTCAGCAGCCTCAGTGACATTTTCACTGATTCTGTGAAAATCCCAGTAAAAACAAAGTCTTTGAATTTAGGAAAAAATCCCAATCCTTATAAATAATTGCTGGGAAAAAATGATCAAAAGAAAAAAGTACATATCAAACTGCATGTATCAATCTGATTTGCCGTTCTTGAGATTTGTGCAAATGCAGCTAAACTCTTTCTCCTGAAGTATTAACTTTTCTGTACATAAAATTTTGATTAAAAATGTTGAGGTGACTGGAAACAAAGAATATAAGACTCAAGGCTTTTTAAATCACACTGTATTATTCTATACAGTATACTTTCCCTAGCAATGACAGTAACAAGTGAGGCTGAAATTTTATTTTCATAGTAACTATTCTTTACAAAACGCTAAAAATAAAATGTCCCTTTATAGTCCTAATATTGTAGCTATCAGGACTGTAAGGACTGAAATACTGTGCTAGTGAACCTGGACTCTACAGCTGGCACTCTTAACAGCCGAGGACCAAACAGACTCTACAAATTTGCTGTCTCAGGCAAAGGCAAGTCAGAAGAAGATGGAGTTTTTTCAATTCACACACCACTGTCAGCACTATGAGCTAACTGTAGTCTATGGATACTTCTGGTGCCAGAAAGGGAAAAACAGTCCTCAAATTAAGCTCATGATGGTAACGAGAAAACATCCACAGCCTGCAACTATGAAGTTTGCTAGCAGGATTACAGTGTGTTTCTGAGTCCACAACAACAGCTTCAGAGTCTTTTGACAGCAAACACACTTTAAATCACACTGACAAGGGAACTCCAGAGTTTTTTTCAAAGCATAGTGGAAGGCAATGGGAACCCACATGTTGTGCCACAGAGTACTTTTCGAAGTAATGTGTATTTTGAGCATACCCACCACTTGCAGTACCGTGAACTCTTGAGTTGGTACGGCCTTTATTACTTTTGGGAGAGATGCAGGAAAGTGTACAGGTGAAGGAAGTTACAACAGCCAAGAAGTGGCCCATACTCAACTATGGACCTCTGGCTGTTTGTAATTAACACTGAAACCCCACAACTACTGTCGGCCTACAGCAGCTCGATACCACTGGCCCTGGTGACAGGAACAACACATATGTACAAGTCTGCACCCTGAGTCCAAGTGTGTAGCGCTTCCCCAGCTTTGCTGTGATCTGCCTGTGACCCAAACCTAAAAGAATCTGAATAAGGAAAAAATATTAAAACCTAACAGGCTTCACAGAGACAGAAGCCAGAAGCGTAAAACTTAAGATGGAGAAAGAACACAGGCAGACACGGATCCAGATGAAGACTATTGGACAGAAGATGGTGAGAGCTGTGCTGAAGCACGGCACAAGGGTGCAGTGACGGTGGGGTGTGTTCATGTGCTGATCAGTGACAGGCCAGGGGAGAGCTGATGTTTTATGGGGGCACAGGTATGACAGCCTGCTGGTATTCAGCTAACATCAGAGTGTCTGACATTGACTAAAGATGACAGCAGGGGAATAGAATGAATGAACAAAACATGGAAAATGCTAATTTGTTCCTGGAACACCATGCCAAACAGGAGACAGCAACCCTAAACTTGGCACTGATGTCAAAATACTCATCATTTGATGCTTTTACTTACCTAACTGAGCTGTTATCATGACTCTAACAGAATCACAAAAGTTGTCTATAACTCGTACAGGACGACGTGTTGACAAATCAAGCAGCAAGATATGTCCTCCTCCTGTCCCTATCCACAGTGCAGTATTTTTCTGCAGGCAAATTGTCTTCACTCTTCCAGAATAAGCCAGTTTATGTTTTGATTCCTTATTTAGTTTTTCCACTTTGTCCCTACAAGTGTGGAGAAAATTTGTATTAAAATCTGGTGGCACACTATTCCACAACTGCTCAAACAACTCTCTCAATACCAGCCTTTTAAACAATCATTCGTCAAGAGAAGCTGCAAAAATCTCATGCTAATCAGCTGACTGACTTGAAACAAACTGGGATGAAAACTACTGGACTTCTAAGACCCAGCTGGTCTGCTTCAAAAGACCTTTAAACAGGAGGCAGGTATACTTCTCTGGTCTCTCCTAGTCTGCAGGAGAATGTCACTGCAAAGTGGGAGGAGCACACCTAGAGCTGCTCCTAACCTCACCATGAAAATGAAATGGACGTGGCACATTAAGGGAGAGCAGCAATTTAAATGCAAATGAAAATCACAGTCACTGCTCATAAAACTCCGTCTCCTACTGAATCAGTGCACTGGAGAGAGAAGACATTCTTATTCAGGGGATGCAGGAAGTAAACTGGATGCAAAAGCATTAGCACCTGAAGGACAGCAAAAGACTTTCTTCTTTCTTGAGCAGAGTTAAATGAATCTTCTTGGCATCATAGACAAATTGTGAAATATAATAAGGGTCTTAAAAAATTGAAATTCTGCATGGGATATTCTGACATTCTGGGCCAAAAGAGAGGAAAGGAATTCCACATTTGCCCAAAGAACTGGGCAAATCCCTTACCTCCAGCAGGTTAAGGTACTATGCTAGAGAAGGCAATATGATATTCTGCTTTCTAGGCATCAGGCCATCAATCTGAAACACTTACTTAAGAAAATGTGCACAGTCAATTAGTTCTGAAAGTTTTTCTGTCTTCTTGTCCCAGATTTCCACAAAATGGCTGTTTTTCTTTGCCAAGTAGATGGATTTGTCTATTGCTATTGAAATAATATTTGCATCACTGTAAGCATTATGACAGAACCTAGATGAGAGAAGAACTCCAGTTAGATACACAGAAAAAATCTAGCAGAAAAACTTGACTATTGAGTAGGACTGGCTTCCCTCTAACTCTTACAGAATCATTCAGCCTTAAAACCAAACTAGGCTAGGATGCAACTGAAAGGGTTTGCAATAATCTTCCCACAGTTTGACATAAATTCTCGGTGTAATGGAATTATGCTGATGATATCCCTGAAGGTGCATTATTGCCCCAAATCTATGAATAAATTTTTCCCATCTATATGCTCAAATCACATATGTTTACATCACAGCAGGGCAAAGTCCACCTTTCTCCTGCCACTCTTTCAATGTTTGCAGACACTCGACAGTTCTTACAGGGCCCACAAGACCTTTAAGGGTCACTCAACACGAAGATGAGTAAGCCTAAAAAGCAGCAGTGAGATTTAGTTCAGCTTGCTCTGCTCGTTTCACTTCAGCTGACAGCCTTTTTGACTATTTTTTTCTACATATGAATTTGTCTCTCATGCCAGATCTGTGCCTACACATATCAAAATATTATTGGCCCTGCAATTAAACAGCATTAGCTTATTTCACTGACTCTTCAATTCATCTTGAAGAACAGCTCAAAATCACAGGTGCCTGATAGCAGACAATAACACCGCTACTTTCCCTAACGTTGCTTGTTTTTAACAACTTTATTTTCAAAACTGTATACAGTTTTGCCTCCACAAAGCTCAAGTTATTCCTGTGACATATTTTGCATTTTGCTATTGAACTGCATTTTACTCATATTTTAGTTTCTTGCTTTATATTAACACATTATTTTCTAAAGAAAACTAATTTCCCAGAATAATGATCTCCACTAGCATAAAATCAAACACTGTTTTCCCTGCTCAGGAAAAACGCCCCTTAACTTAGAGCAGGATTTGCCCATGTGAGAATTACGTCAAACACACCAAAAACTTCAGTCTTTTATTTCTAAATAATGGTAAGTCAGCATTGATTGAACTATGAACTACATAGGGCAAAGATATGCACATATATCATACTGACAAACATGTAAGGACAAATATTCTAAAAAAAAGTAACCAGACCCTGGAAAAATGCAACTGGAGTTGCATTTATACATTTTCTGAAGAGATACTGACTTCATAAATCCTTTATATAGTAAAAATGCATACCCCTGTTTAAAAGCAGCAATGAATGCTTTAAACACCACTCACTGATCTTGTTTTAACGCACATTGTATTCCATCTGTATTGTGGAAGGAAAATAATGGAAACAAGAGAACTCAAAGAATGAGCTCTAGAACAAGACATTACATCAAAGTACTGCCAGAAATCTTAAACGAAAACAACAAAAGAGCCAAGTAACACCACTTATAAAAAAAACCCAACTTACAATTGACTTGTCTTGGTTTCAATGAGCTTTTGAACAGAGAAATCACTAGTTAAGGCAATGATCTTTGTTCCACAGCCTCCCCAGATTATATTTTTTTCAGATAAGTATGAGGATTCATTTAAACACATCAGTGGTGTGTTAACATCTCCTATAGTTAGTATCTTCAAAGGTGTAGCACCCTTACACTGCAAGAAAAGAATATACTCTCCATTAGAAACGAGGAGTATACTCAGAAATCGTTAAAACAAGGCCACACAGCCTGCTGAATTGAATTTACACAGCCAGATTTTCTGAACCATTACAGTATCTTTCCAGAATGTTAAGAGACTGAAAAGCACCATAGTCTCATTACAGGTGTCCCATAGAGACTGCCAGTGTGAGCAGAAACAGGACAGAGCTGGGACCGATACTTCCTGCAACCCCTGGCACAGTTCAACAACTGGAGGAAAGTCACCTTGAAGACATCCCACACTGGACCATATTCTAGTTCTGCAATGCACTGCAACTCCATAACTGCTCTAAGTTGCATATGGTCAGGAGCTAACCCTCAGGAACAAGCTGATATAAACAGCTCCCAGTATTTCTTTATCTGTTCTGTGAGCAGAACTCTGACTTACAGAAAATCTGAACAATATTGTCTTTTTAAGATATTCATTCTATGAAAATTTAGCGTGAACTAAAAGAAAAAGGAGCTATAACAGCAATAAATAAAAGAGATTAAAACTGTTAGAATATTCTTAACAACAACCATTAATGTCACTCTCTAGTCAGTTTGCCAGGTCTTTCAAAGTCTTATAATGAGAAATAATTTCCCCCTCTTAACTCTATTGGCTAAAGCAGATATTGTAAATCATGTCCAGTTCCTCTAAGACTGCAGTAGAAAATGATTTTTAGTTTTAGAGAAGCAATTAAAAAATAAGTTGCATGAAATTAAACTACTGTTGGTAGTTGCTTTACATATTACCAACAGTATTTTGTAGAACAGACAGCAAAGAACAAGTCTACCTTTACTGCTCGGTCTTCAAAAACTGCCAGTCTGCCATCAGCTGTGCCTACCAAGAAGAAATTCTTCTGTTTGCTGAAATAAAATAAAATAAAATAAAATAATGAATTCTAGAAACGCCTTAATTGGGTAAGAAAAAATTAAATAAGTAGCCTCTCGTATTTCAAGAGTTTCACTGAACACTAAAAGCAAATACAACCACCTGTGGTCAGGAATATAGTCTCCAGTTACACTGGGTGCAAAATTAAAGTGAAAATACAGGCAAAACATGCAGATGGCTGAACAAAACTGCATGAGTATACAGATATCATTTTCTGAACATCTCTGTTTAGTCATATTTTCAGAATATAACGCAAAATATTTAAAATTCATTTATACCTTTGCTTTGAAAGAGAATTACAGTATAAACAAGTGATGGAATCTGACATTTTCTGCAGACGATGCCTTCTCGTTTCATCTTCTGTGTTAACTGCCCACAGAGAACCAGACTGCGTTCCTGCTACAATCCAGTTTTCTTTCTCAGTAGGAAGGGTCACTAAGGTCAAACTTAAAATTTTACTATCTGCAATATCCTGAGTCAGAAAAAAAGAGAAAAACAACCTGGTTACGATTTCAGTAAGGGTAAATGCTAGTAAATTGCTGGTAATAAAGATAAAGTACAATTGTCTCAAACCCTGGAGAGACCTAAGGCCTAACCCCTCCATTAAGAAATCTAATTTCCTATCAGCAGAATACATCTTCAACTGTGTCATCTATCTTCAAAGTGCTGGGAAGGACCCCTCCAACAGTACACAGGAAAATCTCTATGCTGAATACTGAAAAAAATGTCTTTCTCTATTCTAACAAAGGTCTCAAAGTCATCAGAGAATTAAGCAAATGGAACTACATTGCAATATACGTTCAGTTTAATTGCTAACAATAAAAGTACTGGTATAATACTTCTTTTTCTCATTTTAGTTTTAGAAAAATAAGCCATATAATTTATACCAAAGCTACCAATTCAAGTGTATCATGGTCAATAGGTGGCAGATAGAAATGTAACTTAAACAACTTTGATGATGAGTCACACTCAGTTCTGGCACACGTTCATCACAGTACATCAAGCCTGGGTAAAATCTTTTCCCTTTTCTGATGGCATAGGACTGAGATGTACAAAAAGCAAATGAAAAGAGCTGGAGGGTATCACCCAAAGTGTCACAAGGAGGTGGCATCCATGGGAAGAGAGGAATCGTTAAGAGACTAGCTGGATTGTTAAGGGAGGTAGAGATACGAAGGGTTGTATAACTATTACTTCTTGTTCTAGCCTCCACGCTAGAAATAGCTTCCATCTGAGTGGAAGAAAGGAACATAGTAGTGGAAAGACAGTATTATGAGAAAGTTCAGACTGGATGTCAGGAAGAGAGGAAAAAGCGACTGCATTTCTGCTTCATTTCATGGATACAATGATGACTCACTTATGAGCAATCTTTGCTCTCTCAAAGCTTAGCTTTCCAGAAGTAATATCCTGCTGTTAAAATGCAATTAATTCTTCTGAAATACATCTGGGTGCCAAAAAATTAGATTAGATGGCAACTTTCCCACGTACCTCACAAGTATGTCCATCTGTATTTAGGTTAACAAACGAAAGCTGTGCTTTTTCTGTGTTCCCATTGCCTATCCAGACTCCTGCCTTCTTGCAGCTTTGATTGGCAGCTACCATGCACTCTGCTGTGGAGGTGCTGGGTATTGAAACATACCTCATCAAACAGATAAGCTCTGCAGAATTCAAGATCTCATAAACCTGCAAGGAAAGCCACAGCATACATCATGGTAATAACAATGGCTTGTACAGTGATAAATATGAAGCAATGGATAACAATGTTTTATGGAATACGGACATAGTATCTCAGCAGGTCTGCTCATTTGTATTACCAGTATTAATGAACAATCTTTGTGCACTGAGCAACCTTACGTTGACACTTATTTCTCCATTAAAATTTCAGGAAGTCAATGGGGTTAAGGCACGTTTGAAAATTTCACCCATTTCAAAGAGCAATGCGATGTGTGACAACAGACAGTAGGTTTCAGATCCACACTGCTGTTCCTCCTCTCAGTGCATGGAACAGTGTAGGCTAACCGCACTGATACTATATAGCAAACTTCTTTTTGCATTGCTCTAGTAAAGACCATGAAGTAATCCAAATCCTGTTTTGTTACAATAACTATACAGCACCACAAGGAAAAAGAGCAGGCTAGAATAAATGGCTGATAGACTTGAATGGAACAGTTTATCCTGGATGGCAAGAGCAGGCAATATTCAATGGCTGTCTCAGTTCCAGAAAAGAAGAACAGAAAAAAACCCTGTGCCTCTTGCTAACTTAAACGTCCCATTCATTTTTAGAAAGCACAGCTTCACCTATATCAAAAATACAAATAAATACACTAAGTAATACCTGGGAAGATGTTGGTCGTTCCTGAGGGTTTTCCTTCAAACACTTTTTAATTAAATTTTCAACTTTAGGCCACGGGGCACACCCATATTCTTTGACAGGATCTAAAATGTAAAATTAGATAACTTCTTCAGTTCAGAAATTAGAGTTCTGAATAACTTTCTTCTTATCTTAAGAATTCATTTAACTTCTTACAGAGCTGCTCTAAGAAACATCATACTCTTAGGTAAAATGTCAGCACGAACAGCTTGGAATTGCCCATCTGCCATTAAATGCTAGAGCATGAAATGTTAGAGCTAGAGTCCTTTTCATTAAAAGCAGTTAAAGCAAATGGATTTTGCTTTAACTTTTTTTTTAATGTCCCTGTATCTGGGACTGAATCACAGATATGTGTGAGTTGTGTTTTGAATAATGCTGACCATTGAAGGGCAAGTCATTTCAGTCTGTAGTCTTTTCAATTCCTGTGGACATTTTTCTCCACATTTATTCTTCTGTGTTTGGGCAGAGTATATGGAATACAGATGAACTTCCAAAAAAAATGTATAGCAATTTAGATAAACAACTCCATATAGTATTTATGAGATATGAAAGTTTAAATCCCACTCAGTGCTCTGAATATGTATCTTACAATAGGCGCTGACCTCTCTAAGAACAAATCACTCACGAATAGTGGTGCCTGTATTGCATTTCCTTTTAGTTCATCATAATCCACAGCAGATATTCCAGTCCTACATTAGACAGAGGTAACACTAATGATAAATATCTGCAAATGACCATATCCTGTTCAGCAAATGATAGGCACTGTTTACTTGTGACCTCAGCCAGCCCCTTTTTTGGCTGAAACAGATAAATGATGAGCATGTGCACAGATGGAACTGCACTGAAAACCGTACTGAAACTAATACTTCTGATTATTTCATAGGGTTTATAATACAGAAAACAGCCAAATGGACAGCTGCGCTCAAGAGATACTTAGTCATCAGTTCTTGCGATGGCCTCTTTAGAGAGGGGGTTTAAACCATCTGAGCTATAAATTGGACTATTCTCTTTAAGGAGTAAAAGATGTAAGAACTCTGTCTCTCCCAATGGACAATCCATACCAGACTAAGTGGTACAGCTGCTGCCCTTTTCTAGATGAAGTCACTTTTCAGTCTTAAAGAATGTTTCATGAGTATATTCAATATTGCAGGGCAAGAAATAAGAACGGCACGCATTAAGCTTGTAGTACTATAAAACTTCAACAGCTCTTTCCCCAGAAGTTGCCAAATACTGAGTTACACCATCCAGCTGACTACATCACGTCCAGCCTGAGAGCCTGTTTAATCTTCCTTCCAGCAGCCAACAACTAGATATTGCAATGTAGATGGAATATGAAGAACTTGATGTAGCTGGGCAGGGACTTCACACTCGTAACAAGTTAAAAGGGAATTCCTATTTAAAAGCTTTAGGGGTGGCTGCTCTTTTAAGGAAGTGGCACTTCTTTTTTTATAAATAAGATTTCAAGGGTTTTTTTTAAAGATTTTAAGATATGCAGCTTCTCTACAATGGATTTTTTAACATAATGTATCACGATCAAAGAGCAGAAGTGAAATTGTGTTTATCTTAGTGCATGATACCACAGTTATACGTAAGGGTCAAGTCCAGACATACTATTAGAAGGTGCCTTCAGCAACATCCATTTTACCTAGGCCTGGATAAAGTCCCGAGTATACGAAACCTCTATTTATTTATAAAGTGAACCAGCTAGATCCCCTGAAATTGCAATGGAATTATAACCAATGTGATGCTGAATAGGTGCCTATTTCTCACTATTTCCAGATCATGCGAAATTAGAAGAAGCTTCTAAAAATTGCTATTATTTAGTCTCCTCCTCAGATCACTGTCAGATACAACATAAAACATGAAAGATGTTATTTTTGGAGGAGGCAGGACAAATGGCCTGCTTTCATGTTAAGACTTTAAGAAGCAAGGCATACCTGGTAACTTTCCTTGTATTGCTAATTCATCAAACTCATTTGGAAACTTCAAGCCTTCCATTATTCTACCTCCTCCTGTTAAAATGTCATAAAGCAGCAAGCCAAATGAATAAACATCAGCTTGCTGATTGTAAATAACATTTCCTCTGGCAACCTCCGGTGCTCGAAATCCTGCAAATAAATCATTTATTAATAGTTGCGATTCACACCAAGCTGCTGCCATCTTTATCTTTTTAAGAGCAAACACTTATTGATGAAAATGTCACAGGAAGTAAACCAAAACAGCACACTATTTCTGGGCTGGCAATAGTTTGCATGTGGCAGATCTCCAAAAATATCAGCAATCAGTATAAATGAAGGGGACAGTACATCAGTTACTGAGCTCCTGCACCACTACGCATAAAATAATTCATTTAGCAATGAATACTGAAAAAGAAGGCCAAGTCTGCAGTCTTCACTGAAGGCCTAACATTTAACACTTGAAGTCACACCCTCATGAAAAATTTCCAAGCCCAAAAGACACTTTTCAAAGTTGAATTGTTCAGTGCTTTAAAACGGATACTAGTACGTTCTCTAAAAACAGTGCATGCATTTATTGCCTTTAAAAAAAATTAAGACCTACCTATGCATTAATGAAAATTAAAACAAATCATTTTAGCAGTATAATTTCAATATCACAATAACTACACTAAAACAAGACAGAAAAAAATCATAATTAATACATGCAATTTAATTTGTTCTCTTTTTAAAGAGAACTCCTTGATTCCAAAGAGTATACTCCTTGATTCTTCTTAAAGCGGTTAAAACATGAGTAGGAAGAAAGGCCAAGAGGTATAAATGTGCCATCACAACTTGTAATACGATTAGGACTACATTTCATGATTTTGACTATAGATTTGAGTTACTTCTTACAGACTAAATGAAAAACATATTAAATCTTTTTTTTGACATAATGCACTGTAAAACAAAGCATTTTTTCATACCTGGTGTGCCTTCAGAGGTTTTTATTCCCATTCGGCAACAATACTGGGCAATGCCATAGTCAGCTATTTTTGCAATAACAGCTGAATTGGGATATAGGGTAAAGAGCAACACATTGTGAGGCTTTAAATCACGGTAGATGATCATTGCTGAATGCAGGTACCTGTTAATCAAAAAAGTATTTATTGAAAGCATTCATAATTCAGGGATGCATCTATACACACACACTGAATGCATTATTCCAACAACAGTAACTCGTGCTTTCAAATGTTAAATACTGTGTTAAAAAATGTCAAATATTATCATACCAACATTACACCGCCTTACTGGATATTGACTTTAGAATTGTTCTGAAATACTATTTACTGGCACATAAACATTGCAGTATTTTAGTACCAAGTCTTATCTGAAGGGTCACTGGCTTTTGAAAACTGAATCTTAGAAGTTTAAGCTTCATTGGTCCCTGAGCTCCTTTCCAGGTTTCGTGGTTTTACAGTCCCACTTCAATAGCTCCTGAGAACATTCATGGACTTTCAGAACTTTAAAAATGCACTAAATTAATTTCTTGACATTTTAATAAGAAATCAACAGCCACATAGAAGTTCCATGCAGAGTTCTCTCTATTTCTCTACTTATACAAGCGCCACTTGTTAGCACAAAAAAACAGGTAACAAAAGTTTGTGTTATATATCAGCTAATCAATCATAAAAATCCAAGCATTTGTCTGACCCAGAGAATACTCTGTTTGAGATATAAGAAAAGATAAGCTTTTCATTTGCAGCATATCCTACTTGCAGCTGAATCCTGTTTTTACAGCAACATAGAAGTCACATTTACCTTAAGCCATCAGCTACATGTAGAGCAATCCTGTGCTGAAGCGTTCTAGTTAAACTTGCATTGTCTTGTTGAAGCAAACGATCGAGAGATCCTTTAAGGGCTAATTCCATCACCAGCATCCGGGGACGGATTGCAGCAGCCAGCAGAGACACTAAACTGGGATGATGAAGGTGACAAAGCACTGCAAGCTCCTGTAAATCATAAAATCAGATGAAATACTGGAAATAGCATAACCTCTGTAGCTCTGCAGTAAACTAAGAAGTGTTTTGGAGTGAAGTCTTGCACTTCACTTAAACTTTTTAAGGTCTTCACTAGGGTTGGTATTCCAAGAAGAGCACTACAGAAAAAAAGGCAGTATTTCTTACTTGTCTTAGGAGCCTGAGGGAAGTATGTTTATTGAAAATCTTTACAGCAACCTCTTCTCCACCATAGGATGCACGGTACACAGATCCAAACCCACCATCACCTTTTCAAAAATAAAATTGAAAAGAATATTAAAAACAAAGCATATCAACCATTTCTCAAAAAAAAAAAATAGCTGAAAGGGTCCCATTAAAACGTGTGGATCATCTACTGTGTTAAGCTTCACGATCAGTAATCTAAACACATAAAAACCAGTGTCCTAGCACACAAGTTAATGGAAAATCAAAACTCAATAACCTGAAATTCAGAAAACTATAAAAAATGCATTTCCACAGAAGAGAAATCTCTAAAATGTTTTTCATATGTCGCACAACTGACTTCAACAGATTTGTTTACATAACCTCTGTAAAAAAAACATACCAAATAATGCTTACCCAAGAGAAATTCAGGAGCTTCATCAAATTCCAGCTCATCATTGTTCAACATAATATTTCTAGGCAAATCAGCCAGTATCAGATCAGGAGCAATCTGAGCTATTGGAATGGTATGTCTTGGTTGATCTGGATTTACCAAAAGGTCACCTAAGAAAAATAAACGAGACAATTAAAAAAAAAAGAGGTAGTCATCGTTTAAAAGGGACTAAAAGGTACATGGGCCTCTGTGAGTGCATATGATCAATGTACCTGAAATTCAATTAATACGTGTGTGTCTATAGATATATAAGCACACACACACACACAAACATACATACATATATATATGTGTATATATTCGGAACAGAACAGTAATTAAATTTGCCATTCAACTTAATGTATCTTACACGTTTAAGTATTTTCAAGGTTCTGTATATGTACCAATCAAATGTGACAGCAACTGTTACTATGTAACAACACCAAACTAACCAAGAGATTATTTTTGATGTCTATAAAAAGAATTCTCTTAGTATGTAGAATGTCATCATGAATACTGCCTTTTAAATTACTGTTGCATGTGGTCCAACCAAAAGATCTAGCACCAGTTTTACTATGTGCTGGATTCAGTTCCATGAATGAAGTTGCATTATCGGTGTCATAACAAAACGATTCTTTTCATTATTGCCATTTATACATGACTATAAAGAGTGGCTGCAATATGTCCCATATTCTATACTTATACCAACAGCGCTTACATAAAAAAAAGAACAAGTTGCTTTTGACTTATACTGTAACTATTTCTTACAGAAACGAATCATTTTAAAATAACGTGAAGTACCCAAATGTTATAAAGGGGATGTCATATAATATTTATCTGCATACTTGTATACCTCTAACAACCCCAAATGGCATACATATATACCTTCTTCAGCTTTTTTAAGTAAGTCATCAAGTAGTATTTTCTGGTGTTCTTCACCATCCTGAAAGCTGTACAGAGCCCATTTCTTCAACAGTGTTTCCCCTTCACCACATACATCTATATCCAGCAAACCTGGAAACCATTCTTCCATAAGAGAATCTATGTGATCCACAACTTGCCCCAAAAGGATGCACCCTTTAAGAAACCAAAAGAGGAAAATTACAGCCTCAATCTGCCATATTTGTAATTACAAAGCTAAACTCTACATTCCAAAGGCAAGAGCTCAACAAACCAAAATGCCAAGCTGCAATCAAACTGGAGCAAAAATCAGGCTCAGGAATAATTAACCTTTTCTGCAAGAAGGTGCCGTAATTTTCAAAAAACTGTC
Source organism: Anarhynchus alexandrinus (assembly GCA_008711295.1). Lineage (NCBI taxonomy): Eukaryota > Metazoa > Chordata > Aves > Charadriiformes > Charadriidae > Anarhynchus > Anarhynchus alexandrinus. The sequence continues at coordinate 3,107,410 of VUYV01000042.1, read as the reverse complement.
TGGGTTGTTGTCAAGTACTGCTGATTCCACTAGACAATAAGCTTCAGGAGACCAATTCAAGTAGATGCCTTGTCTCCAATACATTCTATTAGGACGAAGAGCTCGCTCTAAAAAATACAAAATTAGATTAAAAATCTGATCTCCAATATGAATGCCACATTTTAGATTATGTGGAATAATTCATGGTACTGAAAATACTTAATAATGACTGTAGGTTTATGCCTACCCAAATAATAAACAAAATAAAGGCCACAACTTCACGGACAGAATAGCCCCACAAAAGCTGAATGTATGTCAAATGGTGTTCAGTTCTATAAGACATATCCGCAAACTCAATATTTAATCAGATAGTAAGTCACGTAGCAGGTGATGCATGCAGGCATTACAGAAATGCTTAGGTACTCTCAGGTTCAAATACAGAATATCTTAGGCAACGTATGAAAAAAAAAGTCAGTGATTTAAATTTTCTCTGTATCACACACACATGAAATATTAAGGTGCAACTGGAATTCTATGCTCAGGAAGAAACTGAATGCCAGGAGACCAGGCAGTTATAAATCACATTTGTAGAGCATTAGCAATGCGTATTTTTCATACTTTACTTGTCACCAGTATTCATAAATCACACATTAAAAAAACAAAGATGAATGAAATTGAAAAGTTCAGCAGATAGATCTCATGTCAAAGCATGGAATTATTGGATAAAAATTAAAGACATACCACCCCCTGCTTCTGATAAAAGCAAAGTTTTTAGACTTTCAAGGGAAAAGTGATGAACCTGAAGAAAAGCAGTTTGTTTTTCTGTGTGGAAGACATATCCTTTCCTGTATTCCTTGCAGAGGCAAATGGTAATATTGCATAAATGTAAGGATTTCCTCCATCTCTAGCATCCGAAAGAGAGAAATAGGCAGCTTACAACCTTCACTTTCTTTTGCACAACACTGTAAAGCTCAGGCACTATCCGGATATTTCTAATTTACAAAAATGACCACTGTTCTTTTTCTCACATTTGTGAAGTGGCCAGAAATTAGAAAGAGCAAAACAATATTGGGGATTAGAGCTTTACCATGCAGGTGTTGGCATTCAAAGCAAACATGCTCACTATTACTTTTGAAGATAAAGATTGTACCTCTTCCTGACAGCATGTAAGGTGATATTTCAAGCAACCTGTTGATCAGCCTGGACCAAAATCCCATAGGAAAGTATGGCATCTCATAGAGCCTGATGATAATTTCTGAATTTTCACAGTGGGGAAGCTCTATAACAGGTCTGTGATCAGACAAGCTGAAAAAATAAAAATATTAGACAGTATTTAATGATGTTCTTTATCCAAACTGACTGATGACACACATTATTTATTATGCAAAATGTATTATTTATTAATGAATGAATGATTCAAACGATCAGGGAGCAGACAGATAACGTATATGCTTATTCTGCTTGCTTATGATAAAGTGACATTCTGCTGTAATTTAAACCCAACAGAACCTCGCTAACAATCATTACATATCAATGTAAATGTGATAAAAACCTGAGACACATATATGGCAGGTAAGATATTCAGATAAAATCTTCCTATCCCAGGACTTTGAAGAACGTAGAGACTCTAATCAATGCAACCATGCAATACTCTCTCCATTAAGCAAAATAAGCATTATTAAACACATTAGGGAAATCTGTAACTGAGGCAGAGAAACTGTGTTACCTGCTTCAGATAAAGCAAAACAACCGCAATCAAATTCATAACACTTCTTTTGTTGCCCCATTTAATAACTAGACTGTTTGGAGGAGACGCTGCTTCTGAGTAACTTGACTGTGGTTCTCACTCCAAGCAAATCAGCTATAGAAATTCATGGTTATCTTTTATATTGCAATAAATATCTGTAATGCTGGCACACTGTGATGTAAAGCTAAATTATAATCTTCCTGCTGTAGTCTCAAAGCACAGTAACTGTAGAAGAAATATTATCCTCATAAAGCCTTTTTATCATTTATAGATTCCATTTACCCACCACGCTAATATGATGTAAGCTTTATCTGCTACAAGATCAGCTTAACATGTCTGTGAAAGTGTACACTAAAATGTAGTGTACTAAGCATATAAGATGCTTTCATATACCAAATTGCTTTAATGGTCAGTTAAACTAGTTAGCCTGATGGGAGGTTTTTATTTTGATCAACCTCTATGGCTCTCATTTGTGGGTTTAACTCTTTGCTTACCTGCTTGGGATTAGTAGCTGATCCTCTCCTAATGGCAAAGCAATCTGAAACTTTTCCAGAAGCTTAAAGTATTGTGACATGTAGATCTTAGGAAACTTGCTCTTCTTTAAAAGGAATTTTTCCACATCTGAACGCTTTATGATTCCCTTAGGATATTTAGAAAAGCCTTCCACTTTCACCGTCAGAATCTTTCCAAAAAAGTAAAACAATTTCAGGGGTACAGTCATCAGTTTAAGAGTGTTTCTAGATCAACGTATCAATGATGGTTTCATTTAAGCACTCAGTCTGCTACTCCCCATCCCAACATGTGAATTCATATCGCTCACTTTCCTCAGTACCAGCATACAACGACCCTTCTTCCCCCATCCTTACTACTTTAATCCAAAGTTCCAGCTTTCACTTCAACCTATCACAATGCATTGCAGGATTACTTTGCATCCCTGCTTTTTTTCTATTCTACATGTAATTTTGTGTCCAGTGTAGTTTAAATGATATTGGACGCTACAGCATAAGAACAAAGAACCACTGAGACAGACAGTTGTCTAGAAAGCAAAGGAAACAGAAAGAGCCAGGTAAACCAATCTGGGCCCTGAGAAAATTCTAGATCATGAAACAGTAAAGAAATCATGAAGAAGAACCACTAATAAGTTACAATGGCTTGAGACAGAGGAAAAAAATCCACGAATGTAGATACAAAAAGTAATCAGAATCTAACCTGTGCCATGATTTTACATAGCCACTTCGGATCTACAAAATACAAGTCTCTTAGCTGTAGTGCTGGGTCTTGAAAATGAAGGAGTACACCTGCACAAAGAATATTGTAATTAGCAATGCATTTCTCAAGCTCCATATTAAGCAAAATACACACTCCACTCTGGGCTGTTTTTCTTACCTGACTTGACATAAGCAATTTGAATAATAAATACAGCTATTGAATTTATGTCAGTATCTCAGGAGAGCAGAATGCAGCCATGATTTGTTCAGTTTTACCTTTATTTTCAGATGTTTTGTTAGATTTGTAATCTGACCTGGGTTTTTGCCAAGCAGCTATGCTCTGTGTTATTATTCAATCTTATGAAGTCTGTCCAGCACTAAGATAAGCTGTTACATATATTCACCTAACAGCTATTCTATTAAAGCTATTATAGCAATTGCATCTTCAGAAACTGTGCTGTCTAATCAGCACGTATATTTTCAAGGAGGGGTAAGGCATATAAATTGTTACAGTAGGGATCCTTTATATCATGGTATTCCTTTATGAAGCAGCAACCTGGATTATAAAACTAATGTTACCCAAGCTTAAGCATTTCAGCTCAACACTTTGTGGCAACCTTGTGCAAGATTTAAAAATGCGTACAGGCCTGTCTGCTGCAGATTTGCAACAAAGTGCTAGCAAACATACATCAAAGATAATATTTTACCTGATTCATTCAGAAAGTGAATCGCATGAGGGAGTTCATTTTCATCCAATTGTAACTGGCTTTCTCGTACCAGTTCCAATAAGCGTTTCTGATCAATCACAGGAAATTCAACTGGGACATTTTTACGCTCCAGCAAAATTCTCTTCTCCAGCTCCAGGTAGCTGTCAGGAATTAGCTGACCAACCACTGGCTGATCTCTGATCTGTGTAATTAACAATAATAATCTTAAATGTATTAATTTCTTCATGTGAAATGCAGACAATAAGACTAAGATGTAAGGTGGTTATGTCCACTCAATAGTAGCACCAAGAAGGAACGAGAACACTCATTTAGTGACTAATATGGCTTCTGAAAGGTAGATGTAACTAACTCTTCTTTCAGAATTATAATATGAATGTCTTTCCATAAATGAATACTCAAAGAAGAAAATATTTCCATATTACATGTACATAAAAAATAAAAAACTATGTCTTCTGAGAAGTTCAAAGAGAAACTTTTATTTGAAGTTAAAGGGAAATATTCACTGTATGAACAGATGATGTCACACATCTCAGGTTAACACAAGCCAATATGCAAATGAATAAAAAAAATGATTCCTCTTGTAATCTGTACTAGACATCTCTAGACATATCTTTAGATAAACTGGGGCAAAAATGGCAGTAGCTCAATTAGAAGTCTCCACTGCTGATAGTCAGTGGACAAGAGGAGAGGAAGAGATAAATTTGGCCAGGTTAGTGACACTTAAGGGAAACACAGTCGGGTGCTTTGCCTCTGTTTCCTGAGCCTGAGTTCCTTCCTGGAGACAACCTTTGACCTTTAGTATTAGCACCTGACCAGGTTTTTCTTTCTCCATGGATGCTGAACTAATAATATTTTTTGAGGAAATGGGAAACAATTTTCCAATTTTTCCAAATTGGCTTCTTAGTTTGTAAACTTTCTCTCAAAGAAGTTAAACACCAATGCACTGTAGCATTTTTATGTGTCAAAAATGTCATTAGTACCTTGTGAAAAATGTAATTGGTACCTGGTGTAATTTCAAAGACTCAGAGCACTTGATGACAATGTTGAATACTTAAGTCATATTGTCTAACTTCTAAGCAGGTACACAGTAACACTCCTTTCACAAAGTGTCTACATTATTTATGGAAACTATCTCCTTTCCTTTAGGCTGCCTTACATTTGTGTAGAAGTTTAAACATCAGTTTAACTCATAATCTCAAGAGACGTTAAAGGAACAATTTTTAGGTACCTAAGAGTGAAATGTTTTCAAAAAGCAGAACTTCTCCTGAGTGTTGAAGAAGTATGGTGAGATACAGGGCTACATATACCTTTACAAACATCAACTCTATTCACGCCTACTGGATGTACGAGAAGTGGAATTAAACCATTGCACATGAATAGGCCACCTCATTGCCACTTTTTTTGCACTGGTTCGCTATTCCTTGAACTGTGGAATGAAGTTAGGCAGATTAGGGATGTGGCTAAGCTGGTAGTTTCCGAGACAGAAACAAGAAGTGTGCGCACTCTTTCTCTCCTTTGTAACACCACCAGTGCGAGGCTGGTCATAAATACAACATTTGCTCTATAGAATCTTCCAAGCAGTAATTCAGAAGAAATTTGCTCTCTGCTATTATTTATGAAGTTCTGCCATTGACTTCAGTAGCACAGAACATCACCTTTTCTCTTTAACGTGTTATGACACTATACATGTGTGATGGATGGACTCCTGTTTGAACTAACTGAACTTTGGTCCAGGCAGATGTTCAGCAAGTAAGAATAACTGAAGTTAATCCTATTGTGTGAGGCTATCAGTGAGAATACAGCACTGAACGCAAAAAAAAAGTTTGACTGGAGATTGGGCTGATAAGCAGCTGAAACTGCATTAACACAGCAGAAAATCTAGTCAACCACTATAAATATCTGCAGCCATCGGGGTCTCCCTCCATAGCAGCTGGCTGTGTAGCGGTGATCTCCTCTTGACTAGGGACACCTCTCAAGGTTACCCCTCGAGGCTGAGAAATCCCTTATCTGACACCAGACATCGATGGGTTGGTAAGTGACATTTTTTGCATACATGTAACATTTAAGATACATATAGTAAGCTTACGCGACAGTCTTTCTATCCCATACTAACTTTAAGTGTAGTAAATAGTAGAGTATTGACCTTCAATCCACCTGCACTTATCAAATATTTTACCTACTAAATTTACTAATTAGAACTCAATAAACTGACTACTAGATCAGATCTGTTTGAGTGATCTCTGACTCTTCTGCGACAATATGATTGATAATGTATAAATAAAATAAATTTAAAAATGTAGATTCTTTTTGCTACGAATTGGATCCTGTCTTACTGTAAGCTCCATCCCTGGTCTATTGTCTTCATACTTGTCATTCACATTTAGACAAAGCTTCTTGCTGTGGCTAAGGAGACAGCAGGGAATGAGTGGTAGAGATGACTTTGGAGACAACAGAACTAGAAGTGCAGATTCTCCAGTTTAGGAGGATCACTCAGTCCAAGGGGTCTTCTTTTCCTGCTTTGATTCCCTTTCCTCTTTCTAGGAATAGTTTCACACTATGTAAAATGAAATCTGTAAATGGAGAATTAGTTGGCTTTCAGAAATCACAAAATCTTATTTCCTGATCCCCTGAAATTTTGCAATACTTATTGCAATTACATGTTGCCATCCAACAAAACCCAGTTTTTGATCAGTTTTCTTTGTAAGAAAAAGATGGCCTACTTTTAATTAAATATTCTATTTATGGCCCCAGTGTTTGAAAACAAAACTTTGCTGAGATTTTTATGAAGTTGATTTTTTGGTAGAAAATGAAATGAAAACAAAACTGGCGATTTTCCTTCATTATTTTGCTGTGTGAAAGATTTTATAGAAGGCAAGATGAGTTTGCTATCACACTAAAAATGTTTTTCATTATGTGTTTAATTAATGTTTAAAAATATATTTACTTAAGTCAAACTAGGACGTTTTCAATATTACAAATAGTATGTAGCTTACTTTGAAGTGAAGACTCTCCTTTATTATGATTTTCCGAAGTCTGATAATGGAATCAGATTCTTCTGTAGCATTCACAAAATGATAATCTTGGATTGCTGGGAAGCCTCGCTTATTCAGTAGCTCTCTAGTGATTTTACTCATGCAGGCCTTACGTTGCATTTCATCAGAAACATCTAAATGAGTGCCAACAAGAATGACGGGGGATGTTGAAGCTCGAGCCTGTTAGTAAGATCCGTACAGTTGATTAACTCAATAGTGAACGTTGATGTTATTGTTTTACATCCACATAAAATGTGTGCAATTTAGTCAAAACAATCAATACAATGAAAAAAGCAACTGTTTCTCCCTCTCTAAATATACTTCTTTTAAATAAGTTTGAAATCTGAAATACTATTTCATGTCTTTATTCAGAATAAGTTTAAACAGCAATCCCATTGAATAGCCTTGACTGGACAAGGCAGTAGAAGTGCATCAGTCTATAAATACAAAACATATTTTTAACACACAGAGCTCAGTCTATTTCAAAATAGACATATTAAAAAATCAGCTTTTTCTAAAAGGAAGCAGTATAGATTTGGATTTCACACTTTGCAGATTGATAACATTGTCAGTAAAATAGAGAGATAACTGTGTTTTTCATTAAAAATGCCCAACAGAACGGAAAAGCAAAGGGTACTCTGCTAGCTGTCATTGGAACAGGGCAGCAATGAAACACCTGCAAGTATTGCATAGCAAAGGAGAACACATCAGAAATGGTCTTCATCAACACTAAACTGACTGTAACCCTCTGTCCTGTATCACTGCTCAAGGTGAAGAGGAAAAAGACAAGTTTAGCAAACAGGATCAGTATACAAAACCTTTATGTAACTGCATTGCCCAACCATGGCTAACCACCATACAAAAGGAAAAAACAAGTAATGCTCATCATGGGGTGATTCCATTAAATGAAAATAAAACACTTAGAGCAAAAGAAAAATATATAGGCAGATTCTCAGAATAATTTCCCTACCATAGTCCTGGAATCATTCATATTAACAATAGGATGTTAAGCATACCCTTAACAGCATGCTTTCAAATCTGCATCTAGTCAGTTTTAAATTAGTCAAATTCTGATTTCCCCAGAATTTACAATGGCGTATAAGAAAAAGCAGGTTTAACTTGTCATCCCTTTAAAACTACCCCTTTCTTATTTTTATCAGTCAATTCAAAATATTGCCAGAACATATAAAATATTCTTTTGCATGACTCTACCATTTTAAGTACAAAATGGTGCTAATCATGTCTTTGTATGTCTACAAATATTTTCATATCCATTATATGATGTATTTCAGCTCTTGTTTCATCTTACTATTTTTATTTGCTGAAGAGCTTCTTTCCCCTATACCCCTCTAAAAATATTTGTGGTAAATTTGCTGTTCACCAACAGCTTCCTGGAAAGTGGAATCCCATTCTGTACATATCTACGGCTTACCTTGATGTTAAAAAGCCACGGCTTCATAGCATCCACCTCTGCTTGTCCTTTGCTGAGATCATAAACAGCAAGATATAAAGCTCTTTGGGTCATAAAGTGAGGATGGGTACTGTAGAACTCTTCTTGTCCTAATGTTAAAAGATTTCCACAGTTTAGTACTTCCCTCATTGAACACCTTCAAATCACAAAAAGGCAGCAGAACGCTTATTCTCAGATCACTAATCCACAAATGAAATGAATGCTTACAGAAAACTATCTAAATTGACAGGAAACCTGAAGTAACTATGAATTTTACACAGGTACTCTGTGATAGATCATTCACCGAAGTGTAGTCTTGAACTATGTAAGCTAGTTTTATATCAAGAAGTGTAAGATTTAACAACTGGATAAACATGGTTGCTGCAAAGTAACTTAGAAGGTCATGATTCTTTTAAAACTCCAATATAGAATTTCTCCCTCAATCCTTCCTTCTTCCCTCCTTTTCTCCTATCCTTTCAGCAACTTCAAAATAAGACTCCCAAGTTCATATGATTAAGCCCTTAAAATCACAATTGAAGCTGGACATTCAGCTTGAATCTGCTCCTCTGTGCCTATCCATTGTGATACAGGCTGTATTTAAATGATCGTGGAACAATTTTTAACAACAACTTTTCCATAACCTAAAATACCCCTGAACTTTACAAGTGCTTCTGGAGTCCCCCAAACTTAGAAAGTTTTCCAAAAGCCCAAAGTTCAAAGATTTCTCCCAAGTACTTTGTCTTCTGTGACCTTACAAAACAGCGATGCTGTAGAGCCTAGAGAGATCCAGACTATAAAAGGGAGAAACAGAATTGAGTGGAAGATAATTCTTCTGGTGTTTACAAGCAGTTTCTTACTGTTCTGAAGTGACAGTTCTAAAGTGCTATGGTTGAAATGAGTGGTCAGACCACATTTGGTGATGAGAAATTCCTAAGGCCTTATACTAAATTAGAGGGATTAGCTGCCAATTTACAGAATTCACTAATTTATAAGTGGTTACTTGACTTTTGGTGTACATTTCAATGATTCTACTGTCCACAGATAGAAATTTCCCAGGCTAACTCTAAGAATAAGTAATGCATTGTGTTAGAAAAGACAATAGTAAAGGACAGTAAGCTCTTGAAATACCTCCAAAATCCCACACATTTAATATAAGTTCTTTCTTCATTTTGCCTTTCCCTTGAATGATCCAGTCTTTTACATCAATGCCTACTGTAGCTTTTGGAGAGCTCAATTCTGTTCGTTTGCATTTCATTAGTTGTTGTAGCAGGGTAGTTTTCCCACTGCCAGTGTTTCCAACAATCATGAGCTTCATTCTGTTATAAGGTACAGCCTTCTTCAGTCGTTGTTGAAGAAATCTGGCATAAAACAGTTTGCAGAACTCACAGAAGTGTATAATAAAGAAAAATACCAACAGAACTCAAGACCAAGGAAAAATCTAACCCCATAGCATTTTCATCAAATTTTCAATATCTGTTTGATATTACTGGGCTTTTAACAGTCTGTTCTAATTTCTGATTTGAAAGTTAAAGCTTAATTCAGAATTTGTCCTTTTTTTGTTTTGTAATTACCAAAAAACGTGCTCTGTGCAATGCACTTGGAACACAAGAAACATACTAGAAATAATTGGTAAGCACCATTTATTGCACGGTTTATAGAAGCACCAAATTCAAGAAGTAATACTATTGTAGTCTAAATCACTATCATCTATTTTATGTGTGTATTGAATTGAATTGAATTGAATTGAATTGAATTGATATGATATGATATGATATGATATGATCCCTTCCATAGAGTAGCATGCTGGATTTCATAGGACAAACCAGCACATCTTTTCAAAAGGATATGTTATTTCCTTAATATTTACTGCATATCCCAGGAAAGCAAAAAAAGAATATTCAAGAACAAAAGGGCAACAAACCTGATAATGTCTCTGGCTTTGTATCCCACATGTTTGAAGTCTAAATTAAGATGGAGTCCTTCCAAAGGAAGATCCCAGACTTTGGACAGCCTTCCCATTTCATCTGGAAAGAATCTCAAATCGGGATTATGACTTACATCCAGAGAAGTCAAGTTCTCTAGGAAGCCAATCTGAGGAGGAATCTAAATAAAACAACATTTAATGGCCAATTAAACATAAAAAAAAAAAGTACGAGCATGAATACATTAAATATTTAACAAAACTAGGTATTATTTTTACTGCTGTAGTTTAACTTTTTTAATAAACAGGCCTAATACCCCACACTAATAGACAAAAGGCCTCATAATGAATTCATTACACAAACATTATATGACATATACCATTTTACTTATAGATTTACATTGATAATGTGACATGAAAATGTGACATTGATAAGGTGACATGAAAATCAAATGAACATTGAAAGATTGCATCCAATTGAAAAGTGATTTAATTTTCTTAAGGTAGAATGTTACACTTTACCTCCTTTAACTTGTTATGGGACAGGTGTAGCTTTTCCAGCCTAGACCATGCACATGCCTTTTCACTCAAGTCCAAGACGTCTATTTGATTATGATTAAATAACAGCTCCCTTAAGTTTAATGATTTCCAGTGCATTGGTCCAGGCAGGCTCATGATCTTGTTTTGGCTTAAATCTACTGATCGCAAACTAAAACCGTGAAAATAAAAGAGAAAAGTTAGCAGATGGAAAAAATAAAACTGAGATTAACTGGAACTGTATTCATTTTTAATAACTAAACAAACGGATCAGATATCAGAAGAAACAGTTTTCTGACAGGAATGTAGATAGAAGAAAACAGAGAATTACTACTACAAGCAAAAGTAATTAAGATTATTATAAGTAGGTCTTCATTACCTCAGAAAAAATTATAAGAAAATACAAATAATTGATTCAGTACAATATTCTTTCAATGTCTGTGAATCAAATTGCCTGGCCACGAAAATAATCATCCACACTGTAATGTGTGTAAATGTTTCAGACAGTAAATTAAAGAGTCACTTTAAGTAAGTGTACATATTGTGATAATAGTCTACTTCCTTCTTCTATGATTTGCAGACATGCAGACATGCATGGCTCTGTTCAGATTAGTAGAAAACACAGATAAATATGGTTCACACTCCTGTAGTGCAAATATTCAGTAATTCAATTGTAAACAGGATAGTTAATATACATTTATACCCAGGTAACAGAGAATAGAGTTGAGCTCAGGATTCCAGTTACAAGTGAGTGCAGGACCATGGAGTACACTGTTATGTGTAATGTCTAACTTACTAGAATAAATGTATTCAAAAAGTTAACTGCAATCAACATAATATTAATACGTATTTTCAGGTGCTTTTTTATAAATTTCAAATTAAAATAAAGCAACGGGGAACTTCCTGCTCTCTTTCTTGCTCCTAACTTAGGACACTAACATCAGATGGTATGGATACTTCACTCTATCAGAATGTTTCTGTGAATATATGTTTGTAAATACATGTATGTGCATAAATTGTATAGTTCAACTGCACACGTATATAAGAACTAGATAAAAAAGAGCATTTCATTTTTGTAAGTCATCTGTTGGACAAATATGCTGTTTATGTTACTGTGGAACATGAAGCGTGCAAAAAAATCCATGCAACTCCTTATTGGTTTGCGTGGGCTGGGAGATGTAGAACCTGAAAATTGCACCTTTTTCAACACATCCATTAAATTTGCTGCTGTGAAAATAAACATTAGCATGCTGAAACAGTGCAATATCATGTTAGTAATGACGTGCTCTATGTACAGTTGATTAATGTAAGTTCACAAATCTGATAGCATCTCCCCATGGTGCCTTCAGCTCTCATATCTACCCACATCTATCAGATAACTGATCTGATCATCCCTTCCAAGCACTCCTTCCACAATCTGATTCTAGTAACCCGTTAAGGTCAGTAACTTCTATAAAAAAAAAGCAGAAGTCTGATTTTCACATGAGTAATGCTTTGAAGGTATAGCAAAATAAATGTCACATGCATTTTTATCACAATTCCATCTAGAGGAAGTGTCATTCTTTGAGAATAAATATCTTGTGATATTTGGGAAGTGAAAAACTAATCTCAGTAGTCTTGTGCAAAAGTTTGCAGAACTTCATGAAAAGGAAAAATTGCCATTAACTTTTTACTGTTGGTTTCAAGAAAATAATATATTAATTCTGGTCTTCTAAGCAAGAATTCTCAGCTTCAGCAGTCAAGCAATATATTTTCAGTAACAATTATTTGAATCTGAGGAACAGAATTTCTCAAAATAATGAAGAAAATGTGACTGATTTGTCCTCAGTTAAAAGCTACTAAACTTTGGATTTACCCTGTTAGAGAAGATTTCCTGAAAATCAGTAAAACATGCAAAATTTTCTGCTTAACAAAGGTCTCGCCATCAGATTTTCTTCATCAAGAACTTGACATTAACTTCAATAAATAAAATAATAACTTACTGTGGTAGAAGAAGAATTGCTTCTGGAACATTAATAAAATGATTTTGGGATAACTTTAAGCTTGTTATGCTGGATGACAGGTCAGGCATTATTTCTAGAGCAGAAAAAGAGGTTAATCCTATTACTTTTCAGAACTGTTTAAATTATTTTTAAGACTGGAGTTTTTTAAAATCAAAGATAGGCTAAAAGGTCAGTCTGTCATCTTCTATACATGGGTCTTTGTACAAGCTACCAAAGGCAGAATCTGAATCTTTTTTTAAAGCTTATTTAAAACTAAACTCCCAAAATGAAATTAGTTTAGAACCGAGGCAATGTATTGGCTTTTATCACATTACATACTATTATACTTCATCTCATATTGGCATTAAACACACATAATCTTACTTACACTTTACTGTATTGCCAGTATACATAACATTCCCATAATTCACCCAAAGAGTGATGGGTCTTATGCATATAAAAATGACTGTAGTGGTTCAGCTGTTTTTAACGCAAGTATAAGAGCTACCTTCTAAAATACTGTGACAATAATTTCAAAATGGAAGATTTTATGTCTTGAAGACAGAAATGAATTCAGACAATAACTTATGAACTCCTGCAGTATCATTAAAATACCATTTATGTAACTCGTATTTTTCATAGGTAAATTAATTTTGACACCTTTGCATAAAGTATGCTAAGCCACTGAACCACACTCTGAACTCAATCAAATTGCTTAAACACTGGGTTCTAGTGAAGGTGATCTGCTCTGTGGCACCTGAGCTATCTGCACATGGCTTGGAGATACAACATAGGAGCTATGGAAGACCTCTTTTTCTGAACCAGAAGCTGTGAGCCAAGTGGGATACTTCAGGGCATCTCAAATGACACCTGCATTTAGGCAACTGAATCAAACATTCTATCTTATTCAGAAGACAATGCCGGATATGGTGTGGTAATACTTAGAATTATAGAATCATTTATGTTGGAAAAGACCTTTCAGATCATTGAGCCCAACCGTAAATCTAAAACTGCCAAGTCCTCCACTAAACCATGTCCCTATGCACCACATCTACACATCTTTTAAATACCTCCAGGGATGGTGACTCCACCACTTCCCTGGGCAACCTGTTCCAATGCTTGAGAACCCTTTTGGTGAAGAAATTTTTCCTAATATCCAATCTAAACCTCCCCTGGCACAACTTGAGGCCATTTCCTCTCATCCTATAACTTGTTTCTTGGGCAAAGAGACTGACCCCCACCTAGCTACAACCTCCTTTCAGGTAGTTGTAAAGAGCAATAAGGTCTCCCCCGAACCTCCTTTTCTCCAGACTAAACAACCCCAGTTCCCTCAGCTGCTCCTCACAGGACTTACTCTCAAGACCCTTCACCAGCTTTGGTGTCCTTCTCTGGACAGGCTCCAGCACCTCAATGTCCTTCTTATACTGCGGTGCCCAAAACTGAACACAGTATTTGAGGTGGGGCCTCACCATGTGGAGTACAGTGGGACAATCGCTTCCCTAGCCCTTCTGGCCACACTATTTCTGATACAAGGCAGGATGCTTGTATATGTATTTCAGTACAGTACTAAACCTGCATTAGTACTAGATTTGCAAGCTAATTTTGAATGATTTCCTCTGGCTTGAACCTTCCCCAACAATATGTACACTCAACCATTTTTACAGCATCCACTACAAATGTAAAAACAAAATTAATTACGCCGTCAGATGAAATGTCCATCAAACCCCACTGGAAGTATACTGCTTCCAACAGTGACCAAAAGCCGATGGTTAGGGAACCATATAAACAAGGACAAGCATATATGGTATTCTCCTTTACCGTTCTCCCTAGACTCCAAATGCTGGTGGCTGAGAAATTTTGTGACTTGGAATGGTTTCTAGAAGGTGGATCCTATTTTCACAGATACTTACCAAGAGCATTCATCCTGGCGTTGAACTGCTCCAGTTTTGTACAGCCCATGAAGACATTCTCAGCAAGGGATGAAATATTATTCTTACTAATGTTTAAAATTTTCAGTTCTTTCAAGCATATGGGTGAACACAGGCATGAAATTTTGTTTCTATGATAACCAGAATAAAAAAAAAAAATCCATGTTTTATTTAGAAACTATTAGCTAAAAAGTGAAAGTAAAGAGTATTGATCTGACAATGCTGTACTTACACTGGTAAACAAAAATAAGACTTTTTTCTGTATAAAGACTGACCAGTCAGCAAAAATACTGGTACATATGGCAACATGGAGTAACATGACTGGTAATGAGATTGTTTTAATTAATTTGGAGAGCAAATATCAGAATGTATTACAAGGTGACATTTCCTGATTACATACTGCAGCTTAATTCCACGCAAATAGGACTGCTGCATTTGTGAGTAGTTCTCTTTACTAAAGATATGTGTTTGCAGGATTATCATTACAGAATGACTATCACTCAAAAAAAAAAAAAATGGAATTCCACATAGGGGATACAATTCAGGATGTGTATATAATGTTCCAAACAATGTATTCTGGGAAGAATAACACCAGAAAGAGACAAAGATCCTGAAAATACAGAGATAAAAGAACCATGCAGCACTGTTTTGCAAGGGTAATACTGCTAATAAAGTTCAAAATAAAGCTAATGAAGACATGCAACAGGATTTTGAATTTAAAATATTACTTTTGTAAATTTGATTCACATATTTAATACTGCTTGCTTTAGTTACATATGTTTTTACCTTTATTCTCTGTGAACTTCTGTGTAAAAAATATCACCATCTTACTTAAATTATGGGAGATGAAAGAGACAGTATCTGCAGTTTACACGGCTATGAATAACAGCATTCTTAAGAATTCTGTATAGGTATGAATTATCTCACTCACTAACGAATATGATAAAAAGTGATGGTAAACAAAAAATTACATATTTTCTCGTCTTCTGTCATTTAAAACATATCCATACCAATAAATGCAATTCCACGAATCATACTTCCAAAAAAACATTGGTGAATATGAAATACAGTGGAAACTGTAGCCTGTACACAGAAAACCTACTTGAATATGTTAGACCACACAGACAGTCCTGTGGATGAACAGTATGGCAGTAGAAAAATGCTTAACTACAACATTTTTAGTATTTTACTGAAACTGCAATGCCACTACATTCTATCAAGGCCCACAGATACTCTCATGTACTTTGTAATACAACACTGAAAACTGTAACAATTTACACGTTGGGAAGATGTCAGTGTTTCACTGCTGAATAAACAATCCTTTCCATGCTATAACTGTCATAATTCTGGATGACAAATATTATTTTCTGTTGTGTTTGTTATGATACATTCCACTTACTAACGCTACTCACCCTTCTAGCAATAGCTGTTCCAGATTTTCAGCAACAGTTGTAAGAAATTCAGGAATGCACACCAGCTGATTGTATGAAAGATTAAGTTGCTTTAGAGTGGGACATCTGAAGTATGGATCCAACGCAAAGGAAGGTCCAATGTCATTTCGAGAGATATCAAGATTTGCAATACAATTCATTTTTAGCAAATAAGTCGGAAAAGAAGTAAATCGGTTACTGTGCAAATCCAAGTAAGTCAAGCATTTCAAGTTCTGAAAGAAAAGGATAACTTGTTTTTAAACAGTGAATTGAAAATATGAATTTATAGCTTTTGAATTGACTTATATTTTATACAATTTATTAATTTCCTTATATTTCTTTCACTAGGAAAAATAGCAGAAAATAGCAATCATACCAAACTAACCCATAATATTTCTATTACAGAATAAAATATAAAGCATTCTTCAAAATTAATTAGCTCAGTTTGATAAAATTTAACAGATATGAATTGCCTGGAGTTCTCAGTTCCATTTGTGTTATGTTACTCAATATAACAGATCCTAAAGCAGTTCTCTGCAGTAAATGACTTAAAACAGTTCCATGAAAATACTTTTATTTCTAGCTGAACATAAATCCACTGAATGAAAATTGAGTCAATGCATGAAGCATGCAAGAATATACGCCCATATTCATGAGTAGTATTGTTATGGGTACATTGTTAGAGACAAACAATTTATTGTAACTAATCTCAACTTGTATTACATAAAATTATGCAGAATTACTTCACACAGTTGTTCTGGAATGTTTGTAAGAGCATTTTGGTGCAGCTCCAGTTTCTCAAGATGTTCCAGATGACTAGTTAAGCAGCTATTCTGGCTGATGGCATCAATGTTCTCCAGCTCATTTGATGAAAGATCTAGTGATTTAATATATTCTTTCTCTGAGATCAATGAAGAAAGACTGTCTGATGGTCTTATATGTGGTGAAAATTTTGAGATGCCTTCTATTAAAACAAAAACATGGGAAAAATAGCATGATTTCATTTATCATGTAATTAAAATTAAGATCAATCAACTTGGGATCTAAAGATGCAGAAGACAGTGAATGTTTGGATATTGGTTAAGATCCAAATCCATGAAGACTTCTATTAAGAGACAGAAATTTATAAGACAGTAGGGAAGAGATGGACGCTTAAGCACTGCACAACAGAAATAGCTTTCAAAAGCTAATAAGGGCACTCACAAGGGCACTCACACCTGTTTAATTCTACATAAATTATTTGTGAAGCCCAGGAAAAAAAAATTCCCTATATATGCATTGTTTGTACTCCACTGTAGTATTTCCAAAATGTATCCTCCTCTTGGTAAACAAATATATAATCTGACCAGGA
Source organism: Anarhynchus alexandrinus (assembly GCA_008711295.1). Lineage (NCBI taxonomy): Eukaryota > Metazoa > Chordata > Aves > Charadriiformes > Charadriidae > Anarhynchus > Anarhynchus alexandrinus. Next base: position 3,090,117 of record VUYV01000042.1, on the reverse strand, counting down.
TCTTTGCATGCTGCGCTTGTGAAAGCATTAAGGATGAAAAATCTGTTTTATATATTAAATCGTACAGTTTACTTACTGGGGGATTCATCCAAAGGCAAGAATTTTCTTCTTTGTTTTATTAATGGTTCATAATCTGAGCCAGGTCCCTGGAAAATCCCAGAAAAGAACAATAAAAACAGTTATGGACATACGCAAATATCTGAAATGATCTGAATTCAGTAAATTTCTTTTTATTGTGGTTCCTTTTTATCAGAACTTCCAGGAGGAACACAAAGAAACTGTACATTTCAACTAAAAATAACAAGAGGTCACATCTTTATAAAACTTACTGATCCATGCAATATAAAAGAACAGTAGATTTAAAGTGCAATGGAAGTAGTCCATTTTTTGGCAACCTAAAATGCCTTTCACTAGGGTAGGGTGATAGCATGAAGCAGGATATTAAAAAAACGCAACTTTCTCTAGGGAAGCCAGTCTCTCCAGTTTCCCTTTACAGTCAATAGAAGGAGACAAGCTCCTTTCAAAGGAACCTGACTTTGATTCCACCAATTTGTCCCCTTAAGTCTTATGGTATCGTATTGCTGTAGGCAACACCCATGGACTTACAAGAAGCCTGGAATGAATAAGGAACTGACTTACCACAGAGTAGGAATGTCGTGGCAAAGTAGGAGAACCTCTTTGAAATGCCATTTCCCTACAATATAAGTCAGCAACTGCAATGGAATTGGACTTCTTTTTTGTAAAAACTGAACCTTCACTTCCTAGTACCAAACAATAACACAGCAGGACAAATAAGTAAGAAAATGTATTTAAAGATGAGGCTCAGAATTCAACTGTAATGTAGATACTGACATACAAAGGAGAGATAGATTTCAAAAGCATCAGTATAGGCAGGATCTCTCTGGTTAATTGTGTGTGCAATAGGCCAAGAATGTTGTCAACATGTTTTAAAGCACATGGGCCATACTAGCCTGACATGCTCCAAATATGGCCTGCAGCTTGTTAGATTGGTGCTTTATAATTTAAAATTTTCAGCAGGTTGGGATTATTATATGTGTTTCGTAACACATCTTTGTGCTACTGCAGTGTAAATAACTTTAAAATAGAAAAAAATTGTATTTTAATAGATAAATTTGCACTCCCACATTTATTGAGAATGAAACATCAAATGCCACTCTGGCTTTGGTGATTTAGGGTTATCTGGGCCCATTTAGTGGTCCTCTCCTCAAAACTACTTTTAAAATTCCTAAAATCACTCCTGTTAGCAAAGCCTTTTTTTTTCCCCCGTAATTTACATATGACAACTTTTCTATGTGGGTCAACAAATAGTACATATTATATGTCTGTGCTACGGTCCTACAGAAATGAAAAAAGGTGCTGAATGATGTAAAGGAAAAGAACAAAACACAACCAAAAAAATTCCTCTGATTCCAAGTTCTTAATCTGTGATGATTTTAAGTATCCAACAGTTCTAAAACAACAGTGACATCTCAGCAAACAAAAGGCATGTTGTAAATTAAGGCAACTTATTCTTATTATTACGGTACCTATCTTATAGACAAAACTGCTGTTTTTTATAAGTTAAAGGCATTCAGGTTTCCTGACATGGCCACCAAGAATGATGTTGGACTGAACACAGACTTGTCATTTACACTTTCTGTGTTTCACCTGCTTTATTTGTTAACAATATATTCCTTTATATCAGACTTAGTTGTGTGAAATTTATTTACAGACAGCCCAGGGAACAGGGATTTCTAGATCACAATACACCTGGCTTCATGATGAGACAAACTGTGCTCTTGAAGCACTTGCTTTTTGCTATTGACTATAAAGGCAGGATACAACAACAGCTCAGAAACAGACATCAAAATAGTAAATATCTAAATTTGGTTGGATGAATCCACTCTTTCTCTCTACAAGAAACTGAATGCACAAAGAATTAATTTTAAATACACAAATGAATAAAATGCTTTAAGATCCTGATTTTGTAGGTAAAGCATATATGTTACCACAAACAAAATTTTAGAGAAAAGTATTTTTTTCATGGGAAGTCTTCTATGTCAAATACAAATAAACAACTGACTTATGGCTTATGGTCTAGCCCTGGTACACCAGATTGGGATTATAAAAAGAAAAAAAAAGAAAAACAATTACCTTCACTATCAATATCATCACTCAAAGGAAAAACACTGTCCACTAATGGGTCAGAAATGAAATTCCAATCATAGTTTTTATCTGCTCCATCTTCAGAGAAGTTAAGATCAGAGGAGGCTTTGGATCTGTCCTCTGAAGTATTCTTCATCTGGAATTTAAGCACCATTCTTGCCAGTGCAGAACCTGCATCTGTATGTACAAGAAACTGAAAAGATAGCATATTCTCCAAGAAATCCAAATAGCTTTAAAAAAATAATAGAAATAACTTGATTTATTTTCAAGGTTTTGCAGTCTTTCTATAACCAGCTGAATGCTATGAAGAGATCCTCAACTGAAGGTCTTGATCTAAAACACTTACGTAGTACCATCAAGAGATATTAACACATTTTGTGTTAATATAGCAATAAATAGCAAATTCTATATATACTCACTTTGTTTTCTTAAGGGAGTAAGTTTATCTGGGAACAAAGGAATGAGCCAGGAAGGTTCTAGTCTCCCAATACCGAATCCTCCAAGACATATACTGCTGTTGGCGACATCAAGGCTAAGCTTCTTCAAGAGCAAGCTGATGATTTGGCTATCTCCTCTCTTTATACTGATGGTTAAAGCACTCCGAACATCCTGCTCTCGAGCACCATTGGCTAATAGCAATTCCACCAATTTAGGATTATTTCCTTTCTCACAAACCTAACAGAGAAAAGCAATTAAAAAATTTTGTACGAGGCACTCAAACAACAGCTCAGACTGCATTAAAATACTTGTCTCATATTCAAATTCATTGTATTTTTAGGATCATGTCTTGTTTTGAATTACACAATTTCCTACCCCTCAGAGCATATGCCTGCCTAAGGCATCTGAGTACTAACTCCTATTTTCCTGAAGTCTTTGCCCAAAATGCAACAAATGCCTGAGTTTTGTAACTGTAATTTCTGCTGTGAGTGCACACAATTTCCAGGCAAAAATGAATGGTAATTTATGTAGTTTGGTTATTGCATGCAGTCTGTGGCAACTCCATTTATTTATCTGTTCAGTGGAAAAATGACACTTGGCGTGTTATTCTGCCATGTCATCTGGATATCAGATGAACAGGCAACAACGATGAGACTCATCGAGCCTTGCCTAGTGCTAGGGAGCTCAGGTTCACTGGCTTCAGTCAGCTTTACTCCTTCCATTCTCTCAGCCTGCATTGCTACCCAGAACAGTGTTGACTGTGAATATTACAAGTGTTTTTTTAGAAATACTTCCAGTTACTTCAATATTTCCACTGTGGCTTGCTAACAGTGATTTTTCCTACCTCAGACTCCATGGATGGATGGTCAGTTCCAAACTCAGGTGTGCTTTATCTCCCAGCCAGCTCTGCCAGAAGTGAACACTTTCTAATTCACTTCAGGCAGTACTGGTGGAGTTATCTCAGACCGTTTAAAACTTTGGCACTGAAGGAAAATTAGGAAGTGCTCATAAACACTGTTTCTCAAAAAAAAATGTTAAAGGCAGTTAGATTTAGGAAGGAGCACTTATAAGCAGGTGGGAACAGCCTCTCCGTTGGCATGGCTGAATCCAGATGGGATGTTTGCCTATGGCCTTAAGACACCAATGTGTTTTCAAATAGTTGATGCTCTAGATGTGGCCACTGTCTGGATAAAGCTCTTTGCAGCTAGTGTCACTGCGGACATTCCAAGATGTTATATTACTTTAGCTGTGTTGATAAAAAGTCGGAACTCTAACCAGAACAGTTAAATCAGCACAAAACCTGATGACTATATTAATCTTTAAGTACAATACAAAGTAAAAAAAAAAAAATCCACGATTCCAGTGCAGGCATTTTGGGAAAAGTCTTCTTTGCAGGTCTAGAACAGAGTGGGATTAAGCACACTGAAACCTATCCATGCACAGTGCTGCCTGCTGGTTCATCTGTACTTTGGAAAGAGCTGGATTTGGAATATCAGTTCATGGATGGGGCTCTAATGCGCTTGATGCCATCTACGCCTGATCAGTTCAGAAAAAAATGACTGGGAGTTTGCAACGCTTGAACTTAAGTCTTCTTCCTCAAAAATACTCCAAAGCTAAGGCTCAGTCAGTACTTGATTGAATCCAGGTTTGCATGTGAACAGGCTAAACAATCAGAAAGCATGGGCTTTGAAGTGAACTTGCATCAGAACAGAACTGGCAGTGCGGGCACATTCTAGGTGACAGTGACCCTATGAGCTTCAATAAAGTGAAGGGTGTTTCAGTGAACATCAGACTGACCCTGAAGTCACCGTGAGTAGCAATGGTTAACACCACTCAGGTCACAGTTAGATTGCACTGGCTATTGCTGCTTTTTTTATGCCAAATATACATTTACATCAGAAGAAAAAGGAACTCAAAAGCATGAATTTTAGAGCAATAAAACTATATGTATCTCCATATATTACCTGATAGATCAAAGAGTTTGTCTTTGTCTTCTTATTTATATCAGCTCCCAGTAGAAGTAAACATTCAGCCATAATACTATTGTACTCAATACACGCTTTTTCCAGCATCATATTTTTTAAATCATCATTTTCAGCTATTTTAGCAAAACATTTACAACACAGGCTTTGAAACTGAATGGGAAGACAAACAATCAAAGTTAGGACAAAAAAAGCACCAAAATTTTTCAGCTGTGGAGCTGTCAAAAGAGAGAAGATACCTGTCGATCTCGCTGGTCAGTGAAACACATAGACATCTGGTAGAAAATGACTGTGTCAAATGATTCATGTACCAGCAGCTTTGCAAAACAAGGTGACAAACCAAGAATTGACAAGATTGCATGAAATCCCTAAGAACACAATGATAAGATTGAAATAAGTACAGTGTTAAAAAGTTTCATTTTAAAACACATTGTGCAACAAAATCAAATTTCAGCCAAAACATATGTGCTTTTTTTTTTTTTATCCGGCTTTTAAACATGTGATAATTCACAAATTGGAGAAGATCAGGAGAGAAGGCAGAAATATCTGATGTCTCTGTGTTTATATAGCTGTAGTTTCATGCTTGTTTAGCTGATCCACTTAAACAGATATTAACTGACACCTTGAAAAGCCAAATTATGCACTGAAATATCTGACAACATCCTGCTTGGCAGTGACAAATGTACTTGTGATTTCCTGGAAACATACAGAGGAAACAATCTTCTAAGGATATGGGATAAAGATGCACCCCCCGTCCCAGTGTGTTCCTCTGTAATCCTTGAAAAAAATACATAGGCTAAAAAAACCCCAAACAAACAACTTCACAGGTGCATCTAAAAGCTAAAAAGAAATACAAAATTATCCCATGATTCTGCAAGTAAAGTTCACCTAGAAGGGTGAACTGGGTAAATTATGTCCAAAAGTAATTGAGACCAAATCACTTTAAGGAACTTTCTTATTCCACCACAATATTTTGATTTCTCTCTTTGCTGGTTGCTAAGCTAAACTTGGAAGGGCTGGGGGGAAAAACAGCAGTAAAGAAGGGAGGCTGTACTTGTGAAATTTCCATACTGATCAAAACCAGAAATACACAAACTCTCACAGGAAGCTGATCTCACAGGCAAGCTCTGTTCTGGTAGAAAAATGAAACTGGCAACAAACAGGAAAAGCTGCTGAAGCAGAGGAAACAGAACTTTCACACAAGGAGGACTGAATGTCTGTTTGCAGACAGAATGAGAACTCTCCTTCCATATTCTGAAGTAGATCCAAAGTCTGACACAGTATTCCAGTAATATCCTTCTTAAATACAGCATTCCTACACTAAGCTTATTGCTGGTGACAGGGCTGGGAACTAAGTTATTTTCTATTACTTTTCAAAAAAAGGCAATCAGTACTATAATGACAGTTACTTCATTAAATTGTTATAGATTGAATGATGAACCATGACTAAGAAATTTGTTCTAGTTTGCAGATCTCAGAAGTCTTAGATAAACACCTAAACCTATGCTTACATATTCTGGATTTAATATATGCCTCCAAGAAAGCCATCTCTATGGCAAACATGTTTTAATTTTAAAGGCTTATACTAATCTAGTAATTGCAATAAAATCAAAATGAAGTAATTAAAATAAGGAATCTACATAAAAATAATTAGTTTCTAAAGTTTTGTGTTTTGCTTTCATCTTCATATGCAGAAATAACACATACATGCATTTGGATTTCAGTGACCTCTTTAAATCGTCGCAGAGTAGAAACTAGAACTGTTGACAGGACATGCATAGTTGCAATACACAAACTCTTTCTTGTAATCAAAGAGCGCAGAAGACTCAAACCCAAACACTGTATGTCTAGAAGAAAAAAAGAAAGATTGATAATGTTGATTATTCAGACATTCTGAGGGGAATAAACCCATAACCTAAGTTGCGGTATATTACTAATATTCCAGAAAGTCATTTGCAGAAGCTATTACAGGGCCCAGCATAACTAAAAAGTGGAGGAACCTGAGGACTATGCAGTACTGCAGCCTTTTCTTGCCATGTAAGCTACATCACATCCAGTACTAAAGCGTATAATAGATAGGTTACAGCTTCTGCGGTTAATCAGCCCCTCCTACTACATCATTCACATGCAACTAACAAAATACCTTCCCTACCTTGTTCGTCTGGAAACATCTGCAGGGTGTGAAGCACAGTGTCAGTAGCTCCTTGTTGGGTTAAAATTTCTAGTGCACCAGTGCACTCAGCTACAGAAGCAAGTAGTTTTAATCCACACTTCTGAATGCTAGGATTTCCAATAAACTAAGGGAGAAATGAATATAAAATCAGATCAATTTATTTTGCTTACAATAACAACAGAAGAGTTGCTTGTTCTTAAAGTTGTTCTCTAAGAATAAACAATTATTGTTCTTAAAGTATATGAAATTACAGCTGATGTGACAATAAATAACAATAATCACAATTTCAAAAAGGTTTCCTTTTCAACCATCAGTTTCAGCTGCTCATAATCTCCTCAAATTTTCACCTTTGATTCTGAAAATATTCCCTAGCTAGTTTTCTAATGGACAGTGGGATTTTTTTTTCTTAAATTTTCAGTACAACCATCCACAAGTTCAGACCATTTTGCTGTAGGACAAGGAGAATGAGAAAATGTACTTCCTTTGTGGTTAACAAGGAACAAAAATGGTGTTCTTTGAGATCCAGCACAAGTAATAAACATGGTGGCAACTGAAAAAAGTATGAAAAGAAAAAGGTATGAAGCAACATACCTATTACTACACCTCATCAAGATTCTAAAAGTTTTGGATTTAGTTATATAGCAATTCAACAGGTTATTTGTGATTATTTTTCCCAATTTTCCCCCACTTCTAGGTGGAGGAAACCTAGATGAGGCCCAGTTCTGAAAGTGTGCATAGCTGTCACAGTGCTTGCAAATCTGCAGAATTTTTTCAGTGGAGTCATGCCTGTCTTCCTCCTTATTCCTTCTCCAGTTTTTCATTAAAATATGTTAATTTCTAGCCCTTCGGGTTGATACTGTAGTACCCCAAAACACAAACCAGCTAGGTCAGAAAAAACAATCAGGATGGTCACAAAGCATTGGAGACTGTAATACATTCTGAAGTAAAAAATATTTTGCTTCCCTTGTTAACTCCTATATTCTATATCTTCAGGTCACAAAATGTCCTTTAGACACTCTAGCACTCTTTTGCTGATACATTATTTGCTCTGACTTTTATCATAAATGTAAGAGACATAAATTTCCTTGACTGAAGGTGTTTGGCAAGCCTAAAATTGTTGAGAGACTTCTAAAAATTGTGAATTGCTACGTCCACTTTGATTGTGGTCATGTCAACTTTGTAAACCTTGAAGAGGTGGCAGTCTTCTGAAGGCCATGATGATGAACTTTTCCTGTCACTAAGATTTAAGATTAATTTGTTGTACAAAGTTCCTAGTGCTTCTTTTGTTTAGATGGGGTCTGCTTCAGCCTTTCCCTTTTCAGCTTCCCCTTCAAGGCACCATGATCATTCTGTTTTCCACTGGTTGGAAAAGGTTATAGAATTGAACAGTGAAAAGAATGGAGACAACTAAGAAACTCTGTTCTGTTGAAAGCAAAGGAGTATGTGTCCATGAAAGCCATATTAAAGAACCACTCAGTTCTATATGTAGTTGAGGAGCAGGTATGAGGACACTTTTCATGTATAAAAATCACAAATAAACTGCATGCTTGCAAAAAAATAGCCTTGTTTTTATAAATAACTTTTAGAGTTACTGTATAAAGGACCATCAAATACACTCCAGAACAAAAAGTAGAAAGAAGAAACCCCAAATGATAAATGAAATGCGTGAGTTAATATTAATTCTATCAAATCAATAGGAAAATCAATGTGGAACTAGAAAACGATTCACCATTACAAGTGTAAAACAGTGACAAAATTCATTAGAATAAAGCTTTAAATATACCCTGTTCAAAGCATTAAGCACCAACGAATGAGTTCCCTCCAACAGACACTGGCTTTTAATGACTTTTACTGTAAGTGCAAAAGCAGCATCTCCCACATCTCTGGAAGAACCATTCTGGTCATTCTTTGTATCTGCAACAATGGAAAACAGCCTTCCTCAGAAGAACAGATTTAATATTCCCTCCAGTATTAACCCAATATTATTAACCCAATATAACAATCAAATTGAACACACAGGTTTTAACAACTGATTCAGAGGGCGTATTTCAGATCTTATGACATTTTCAGAATGCTGTAGTTAGAGAGACTGGAGTCCCTCCAGATTTACATTGTAGCATGAGTACATTGTGTTTGAAATGATTTCACCATATGTTTGCTCACTGCTTACTGTGAAAATGCAAAATCATGCCAAAGAATTTTGCTTAAGGTACATTGCAATATTTTACTTTTTTGAGCTATGGGGTTTTGTGGTGTTCCTGATACCTGCTTCAGAATGACTCTTCCTTCTGGAAAGGAGACACTATAGAGAAGCTATAAACTAGTTGCCCTTTCTCACTTGGCAGCACATCACAGGCCAAATTTTACCCACAGATGACCTAAGTGGGAGGTGAGTACAAATAAAACAACAGAGGTCTTTCAGGTTTACCTTTCTTGTAGCTATTGGCACTTGCAGTCAAGTGGCACTACAGAAAGTACCCAGAAATCCTTTTAAAGTCACTTCAAGCATTCATATTTGTTCTGATTACTATTTTCCCCATGAATTACTTTCTGTTCCCTAATTAACCTGCAAGTTCCAACATCCAGTTGGCACTCTCTTTGTTTGATTACACTTTAGAAGGGCCTCACTTCCAGGATACTGGCAAAAAAGCACCTTGCCTACACATTAGAATACATACATCAAATCTTAATCCTGCTGTTTATTAAAAAAAAAGGGAAGTATTAGGATTCAAAGAATAAAAGGAAACTGAAAATATGCAATCAGTCTGCATATTAGCCAAGTTAAAAGTTTCGGAGTTACTGGTTTTGTAAATGTTCAATTAAAATTGATGAGAGATACTTGCAAAAGTTCTGAAAAGAATCAGTACCCCATGTCTGTACTCTCACACTTAATATCAGAGAAAAAAAAAGAGGGTATACAGCAGTAAACTGATAAGAAGAGTTAAAACTTTCCCCAAATGCTATTAAAGGCATAGAACTAACAAAGAACTTATTTTTCCCACTGTGGATTGCTGTTTAAGAGGGTTTTTTTGAAAGTAATTTCTAAGCTGGTCAGTTTGTCTTCTCCTTTTCTGTAGAAAATAGTATCTAATAGTATATTTCATATCTTTAAATCACCATCTTTATTTTCTGGTGTCAGAGGTCCAATTTTATGTTCCTTCCAAAAGATACTATTAAAACAAATGCATTTTGTGGTACAACAATGTTGATGTTGTTATCACTGTTTGCTCTCGCTTAAAGGCTATCTCTGATGAAAATACACAATCACAGCGATAGCTCCACACTCATTCCCTGAATTCCTTAGAAGTAATGGAGCTAAGTCTTTACCAATAAAATAAAGGGGAAATCAGCAGTGATAAATTTGGCCTCTAACTGTCAATACCTCAAAAGTTTTCCTCCATCTTGTATGTTCTTAAAGAGTTACAGCTGCTCTCTTCTATGTACAGAACTCCAGTAAATTTTCTGAAGTCCCATTAAAGGCTCTCTCATCAGATAAGAAAGACTGAAACCCAGCTATCTAATTTTATTCTCTGATTTAGTGTATGATGCCACACCGATTATATTTTTGGATGACTTACCAGGCATCATAAACTGTAAAAGGACTCGAAGTGCTTCCAGTTGTACAGACAGTGATTTTTCATGTTTCCTCATGGCTTTTACAACTTCTGAGGCAGCTACTGTCATTATATCCAGATGAGGGAAACTGAAAATATTGTTTATAAATAAATAAAAAGAATGTATTTCTAAATTTTACATGTACTTGTTTCCTTAATTAACACTGTGTGATAACCCTTTAGAACACTGTAAATGTGGCTTGAGCTACGAAATATAAATTGAAGTACAGTACTTTTCTTCATCATAGCAAATATATTATTTTCATGCCATTCCATGAATTCAGTCTATATAACTAACTCCATTCTAGACTACTGAGAAGTAATTTTCAATGCAGTCCAGAACAGTGACACACAGAGAGGAAAGTATTTCATTCAGAGTGAGTGGTGGATTCATATATTTCACTTTGATTCCAGTCCAGATAGGTGAAAAGACACATATTCTTTAATTTGGTGCTCCACAACTGTCATAAAGTACTGATGAATTGTCAGACACTTGTAGAATAAACAGAAAAATAGCAATCATGTTAGGTTCTAACCTTGAAGAAACAAAATAAAATCTCAATATCATTAGCATTCCTAGCAATGGCAGTAGCCAAGGGCCACTAATTCACTTTTAAGGTTATTTTCTTGTTTCATTTTATAATACTTTTTATTCCTGTGAACGTGTTTATGGAAGTTTTCAGATGTTCTTCTTTATAAAATAAAATTATTCATAAGAAATTCTGTGACTATATCTTGAGTCCGTCATTTTTTCACAGTCAGCTTAGCATATATAAAGGTTTCAGGGAAGGCTGGAAAAACTTGGCAAGACATTTGGAATAACGTTCCCACTCTGCATACCAGTATTTACAAGTCAGAAGATTGTTTTACAGTCATGTTCTAGAGCATTTACAAAAGCCAACAAAAAAGTAATATTAACACAATGTTATTTTAATAACCAGACTTCATATTGTGGGAAATTTCTTAGCTCTCAGTGGAATTCAGTGTGGCTAACAGGAGGGGACACCACCTAGCGATAGCCTATTCAAACCCCACTGCTCAAGAACCACGAAGGGAAGAACATGCAGCTCCCTACGCATATCTACCTGGGCATTTGACCACAGGCCTTACAAAACTCAATGTCTTGAACAGGGCTGTCAGCCTGTGGTTAATTTTACTATCACTGAAACAGTCAATAATTTAAATGTAATCAATTACAGCACTGAATCTCACAAACCTTCACTTTGGAAGTGGCCATGTATTTCTAAGTATATTACCTTCCTTCGAAAACATGATTCAGAATTCTGCAGGCACTTTCAGCCACTTCAGGAGAATGTGGATGTTTCCTCATTATATCCAAAACATTCATATGTATTCCTTTAGCCAAAAGTGTCTTCCTAATGTTTACTGCAACACAAAATAGCAAGCATCCTATAAGTAAATCTCTCTTTCTTTACGTATAGTTCTCAAAAACGACAGAACTGCTAACTTATTTTCCTCCTTTTTTCATTTTTTTTCCTCAAACACACGTTATAGAAGTATAAATGGGAATAGAATGGGAAACAATTTGAGCTGAAGCTGACTTCTGTTTACATAGCTTAATCAAAAGCATTATAATTCCTGAATGCTTAATAAGTTTGAATACATCTGCTATTTTCACTTACATAAAATTAACTTCAGGAAAGGAGAATGTACAGCTTTACTTTTATTTTCAAAAAAGTTCTTTCTTAAACAATTTTTCCTCTTAATTGCACTCTGTGGTAGTATAGGAAAGCTAGAATTTAAAACTTTCAAAAAACCTTCTAACTTCCAAAATGAGACTTCAAAAATGAAACTGTATTTATTCACTCTATTTACTTTGTTAATTGTTTTTTTAAAAATTCAAATACCCAAGCACATGTTGTAGCTATAACTGTAACCAATACAGCTCAGAACACTATAAAAATATTCTACATTATCATGGTAACTACCACCAATTCTTGTCATTCCCAGTTCAGTACATCCATTTCAAATGGTTAATTCAAGCAATATTGCATTGTGCCAGAGGGTTTTACTAAGCTTCTTTATGTCTGTCATTTCTGGTGTAAGCACATTCATTTAGGGGGAAAAAAAGAAGAGGGGAAAAAAAAAAACCAAAATAAAAATTTGCTTTAGATTTTCAAAAGGAATCAGGGGCCCACTTGTCAGTAACATGTTATGAAAGTACCTGGTATAGTATATAACAGTATGCATATATTTATGAGGTCTATTTCTCGATATAGATACATATTTATCTCATAAATAACTATAAAACTTTTTCATTGTTAGGTTTTATGTACTTGGATGGCTCAGTAACCTAGTGATAAAACAATGCTTTCTCACCTAGAGAATGGAAATTAACTGCTAGTCTTTATCTTCCTATCTAGCCAGTGGTTTTCAATGTGCAGTCTACAAACCACTTGAGGTCCATAATCATTTCAAAGGGTTCTGGGAAAGGTATCTACTAAAGGCAGGCCAACTGTCAGTAGGCTTAAATACTCTACCCAGGGGTCCACATCTCCACTGAAAAATTTTGAGGGGGTCTTCAAATTGAAAGAAGTTAGGACACCAGATTAGGGACACAGTCAGGACTAAAGCAATCTTGAAAACTTTTATGCACATGCTTAACTTTCTATACATGATTTGATTCACTGAAGTAAACAGGACTGCTCAAATCCCCTGTATTAAGCAAGAAAATGGTATTTGTTGGGCTGTAATCCTTAGTCACATGATTTTCAACAAATACTGCTCTTGACGAAATTGAGATGTGTGATAAATATTTAAACAAGCATACAAAGAGAACACAGTCTTTTCACGTCTCCTGCTTCAAAAAATAGCAATTGCAACACATAAACTGGCAAAGAGCTCTTTACTTCCACATACTCTCTTTGATACTAGCCAACAACAGCTTTTTCAAAGCAAGGAATAAAATTCCTACTAAACACAACTGCATAATATTCTAATCACAGGGAATATTGTATTCATACAACAGCACACTGAATATTCTTTAATATTACAGCAACAACTTTCTGCTGAATTAGAAAGTAAAGATAATTAAATTCCCTTACCATTTTGTTGTGACAAAATTGCCAAGGTACTAGCAGCTGCCTGAAACACTTCTTTTGAAGAGGAGTGCATCAGCATGGAGAGCATCACTGCTCTGTGTATTGGGAACCTTTCACAAGAGAGAAACAAATCACTGCACATTGACCATATTAAAGCAGTTACTTCATAACTGTAGTTCAGTTCCCTAAAAAGGTATTGAGTGACATAATTAAATTTTCAGGATTGTACTTGGCTTCTAATACTATTTCAGAGCAAGACAGAAAGTCCTTTGCAAATTCGCCTACTCTCGAATCTCACTGAATTCACTTGGAACCATGCTTTCCAAGTGACTTGAGGTCCAGAAAAGGGTAGAAAACAGACTTACTAAAATTTGAATGATTAAAATTTTAAGCAACTCTGAGAAATAGCTTAAGTAAAATCAAAGTCTGTGTCTTACCCATGCCTAGAGTCTCACTGATGAGGCAGCCCCCCCTCTACTATGGCAGTTCATACGATTTGTGCAAAAACGACCACTGCTTTTCCATACTACTTACTTACTCCATCTCTTAATCTTCTCTTTACTCTTACATTCTTTAATCCTCCCTATCCTTGCTACAGCTGAAGATGTAATGCCTTATGAACTGTAAAAATTAGCTCTATTAGGCTGTGTTCTGATCCTTTATTAATACACTAGCAATTTTGCCTGAGTCAAGGTTAGCACGCTTTTCAAGAAAGAAACTTTCCCAAGTGGTGTTCATCACCACGCTTTTCATCGTATATTAGACAACAAGAAAGAAAAAGAAAAATAATTGAAACATGAGACCCCAAATGGCCTAATAGTAGGCTTTCATTTTTTCATTTCCAAAAATAAAGTTCAAGATATTAACACTGACTGATTATCTCCATCTCCAATCTTCTCATGAAGGTTGCGTTGATATAGAAACAGATTTTTCAAAGCCCAGCATGCAGCCTCCTAAATATAAACCAAGAGGAGACAAAAGGATTAAGAAAATAGATCTTTAGAATATCAAAAATATATGAAAAAAATGAAACAGTTTGACTGCTTTTCAGTTCATGACAAAAGTACAAGGTGCTTTCTGTAAAAATACAACAAGTTGTGGACTGTCACATACTTCATAGCTGGGATACGTCTGAGTTACAAACACGTGCCACATTCCCATTATTTGATTTGCATTTTGATACCTATTTTAGGCCAAGATTAATTCTTCTGTTGACGGGCCTGTGTTTTGCTGCTGTATACAGAGGAGCTATGTAAACAACCTTTCGATGGCCAAAGTTTCAGGTAACAAGTCTCATCTTAACTACCTGCATTTGATCCAAAGCAGTAACTGAAACCACCTGAGGTGAACAAAGATAAGAAAGGCAAGAAAGGTAAGATTTATTCTAAATCTAATCCCGTTGTTAAGGCCTTGTTTGCCTGAGGATATATGGGAGAAAATGATGTTGCTAAACATTTCATTTAATGCATAATGCAGTCTTTCCATACCCTCATCATCCAAAAATTCTTACCAGCACATCTGTGTTTTTTCGGTGCAGTTCTAATGCTTTGTAACATGCTTCCAACCAGCATAATTTCTCTTCCTCCTCCTCTTCTTTTCTTTCTTCTAAGTCTCGGTTTAAGAATATTGTTTCAGCTTGAAATAAAAAATATTTACAATAAATTCTTACTGTGAAAACAAATACTTATGTCTTGACCTTCCTGTAATCATGGAGGTGGTCACACTGCCCATGTGCGAAAATCAGTGGGAGGATTAGCCTCTTCTGGGAAGGGAGAGTCTTTTGACATAAATTCCGTGACAGATTCGAAAAATGTCTTTAAGGTTGTAAAGGAACTAAAAAACTTCACTATAGTGCAGTAAATTAGTACATAGTTACAGATCAGTCAATGCTTAGGCTCTGAAAAGGCCTGCACATACTTTTTTTTGGGTGTATTTACATATAGAATATCACAAACATAAAATATAACTGTGACTCATTTGTACGTAACCATTTATCACAGAACCATCTACATTCTGAAGCAGTGCCATTAAAAATCAAACTGCAAATAGCAGTTGCTAAGAGAGAACTATCTGGCCTCAGAAAGTGCAGTAAAATTTAAAAGAAATCATTTTATACCCGTGATTTTTCAGCATTTAAGGAAAAAAAAAATCGGTATCAACACTGACCATAGTATCAGAGGCTTACTGGAGTGTATACTGATTTCTACTGATCTTTGCTATTTTGGGGACTTTGAAATAGCATTTCTACTGACTTTTGTATGAGAGATCAGATCCTTAGCTTTTTGCCACTAGCTAACTAACTTCTGTTTCAAAATAATACCTGGAGTGTACTCACAGAAAAGTTTTAATCTTTTAATTGATTTCGGTGTTGCTATCAACTGCCACAATATAATGAGTACTGTCATACATGGCAAACACAGCATCAAATTAGTGTTGTTATCTGTACAGATTTTATGTTAAGTAGGGATTATCCAATATTTGCCCATGAACAAAGACTTTGCTTTGTTAAGATCTGCCAACGTACCTGACCAGCTCTGAAAACTGAAGATGTTAGGCCTATGGTATGAATGCAGCCATGTCATAGTAAACAAAATGTAAGCATGTAGGAAATCTAGCTCTGTCAGAGCTATCCTGCCTGAGGCTTTCATATTAAAGAAATGATTACAGGAAATCATCAGTATAAAAAAATTAACAAGTGGACAGACAAATGAAGTAATTTATTCACATATTTAGGAAGGAATTTACTTACTCAGAAGAGCTAAACAACTGAGGGCTGCAGCTTGTAACTTTGCATTTTCAGGATATGTTTTAACAGCCTTCACAATGACTTCTGGAACCTTATGTAATACAAGGATATTGAAAAAATTTCCTGAAAATAAATAAGATTTTAAATTAATATAAACACATATCTAGAGCTATACATGCATTTAACATAAATTTCTCGGCACACAATACATAAATTTGGTCTGTAGCAAACATTGGATTTCTTATTACAGAGCATAACACAACAATGTTTTATTTGTGGAAATAAGAGGTCAAGGATAAAAAACAGTTGGGATTTGGGTTCTTTGTGTTTTTTACCAAAGGCTGAGTTTTAATGCAAAATGAAGTGCACATTGTCATCAAAATACGAAAAATACAGTCCGTGTATCAGCTGCAGATTTCCTGCCAGGAAGTGAATGCAGTCCTGGTCTTGAATTCCTGCAGTGATTTGATTTATCCTATCAAGTAAGTGGTTTAACCCTGTTTTGCCCTGGTTTTGTCCTCCTCATTAAATAGATCAAGGTCAGCATTATAAATACAGAATGGTAAATATACTTAAAGCATAACTTTTACCATAGGCTGTACAGTATTTTGTATTATAGGTTGTATATAAGGAATTCTGCAAAAAGCAAGCAAATGAAAATAACTTTCGAATTTGTTGTAAAAACAAGTATTATGCATAAAATAATTCAGCAACACTCACTTTCTATAATACAGTTTGATAGCTATGGTTTCTATTTTGATATTCAGTTTTGTTTAATTTTTGATTAGTAAAAATGAGAATCACACTAGCAACATGTAAGGTCAAATTAAAATCTGTATCAATGTTTCTCAAACCCTTCAGATAAGGTATGAAATTAAGAAGTCTCACATATTTTAGCATCAAAAATATAGTCACATACAGAAGAAAAACTAACCTCATTTCTTTCCCTTAGTTCTGGTCCTGAGTGCTACGGGTGCTGACTACCATCAACGTCTAGTTTTTTCACTAGGAGATAAGTACCTCTCCCAATGTTTTATGATTCGGTTTGATTAGACCAAGTTAAAAGAATGCTTAAGAACAGACTTTAAGGCAAGGCCTTTCCAGATTCATCACTAAAACCCTGGCCTTAACAACTATTACAAGTGCAAGTGGAAACAGTATTTTTCTTCTTACCCTGTAGCAGTGTGGTCACGTTATATCAGCACTGCTGTTTCTTGTCGTATTTTAATGGAAAAAGTATGTTTGTGTAAATCCGTTACTTACCTCACAGAAATAAATAATCTTAGGCTATGTGATGAGTAATTATGTTGGACTTATGGCTGGCCAAACAGGTATTAGTCAGTTAAACTTCTGATGACAGTCAAATCTAGGATAGTCATGGCCAGATCAGCAAGAATACATAATGGTGATTTTGGAAGCTAGTAGATGCTGACTTTATGATTTCACTGCCAGTTAACATGGGTTTAGGAAGACAGTGTCCACCAGAATAATGTGGGAATCCACACTGGCTATATGGAAATCTTCTAGACTATTTCCAGGAACACCTAGCAATTTCACATCTGTTTTCCTAACTGTGTGGTGCTGTGGACACCTCTTCCCATAACTCTCCTGATGTGGCTCCTTATCAAGATGAAGAGCACCTGTTATGCTGAAAGAAGAAATGCATCTTGTGGTTCCTTTATTGCCACTATTACTTGTTGGTCAGCACACATGCGTGACAAACGTGCTACTGAAACCAGGCTGGTTGCACTTAGGGCAAGATCAAGGCATGGCAACAGAGTTGCTGTGTCCCCACAAGTGCTTGGTTTCCCTGCCTATCTTCAGTTAGCCTTGCACAGGAAACCTTTCAAGGGTAACATCACCTCTTGCCAAAAAACTGCAAATACCACCTCAGCGGCCACCACATTTTCTTGACNTGCACAGGAAACCTTTCAAGGGTAACATCAACTCTTGCCAAAAAACTGCAAATACTACCACCACGTTTTCTTGAAATTTTTATTTGGCTTTCTGAAGGGGAAGTGGAAGTTGCTCTGCGTTGCACTCAAGTTTGATCTCTATTTTCTACAATATCTGCACGAAGAAGCAAAATCAGATGGTGAAAGGACGGGACTGACTTGATTAAGGGGAGTCATGCACTGGTACCAGCATCTGCAGAAGCTTCAGGCCATCACCTGCAAGAATCAGTAAGTCTAACTCATGAGAAAGACCTTGGCTAAGTCCTTGATGAAGAAGAACCTGCCATGGAGTGGGGGCTGCTTGGGCAGCTACTCAATGTTTTTGTATGCAGCAGGGGGAAAAACTTACTTATTTTCATTTGAACTTCCTATTATGTGGTACCTGACAACTTATTATAGTGTCAAGAGATGGTACAGAGCTGCTAAGAGGCACAAAAATCCGTTTTTGACAGTGCTATCATTTCTCTAGATGTGACACTAGCCCACGTAAGCCCAGACAACCAAGGTACTTTTGCCCAAGTCAAGGGAAATCCAGGAACCAGGGGTTCTTTCACTGCTGCAGCATAGGGGGCCCCAAGACAGGCACCATAGCTGGGCAGGAATGCAGCATAGGTCTCTGAAGGCAAATGCAATGCAAGGAGGAAGAACACAGCCTTGGAGAATACCTCCCAGGTAATTCAGTAGCACCAGTTGTTTCTCACACATTCAGCATCGCCACTTCAAAAAAGAAATCTAGAAGGAATTTTCTTCCTTTCTATAGTAACTTTATACAGAATGTGATCCATTGATTTCCCATTCTTATCTTGTGCTTTTCCTGCTCTTTTGTCTCATTTTTACCCCACTCTAGTCTTTTATGTCAGCTTCTGTCATTGTTACTAACGTTTAACACAGAAGGATCCCATATTGACTGTGGCCAGTGCTACCTCAGTATATTTACATCATTAGAGATATGGAGCTATACACCACCCTGAGGATTAACTGGAATACAGTTCTCCTGTTGCCTGTGACGCTGCCAGTTAACTCCAGCTCTTACACAGTCAAAGTAAGCTGACTATAAACAACTTTGTGAACTTACCCAATGTAAGCTTATGCAACAAACAGCAACTCACTTCCTGAACTGTTTCACTACTGGGGAAGCTTTTCATCATTTCCACTATAACATTGTAGCAGCGAACATTTCCAGACATGAGCACTTCAACATTGCTGGCTAAAGAAAGAAACAGAGAAAGAAATTGATTCTTAAGGAAAAAAAAAAAAAGCTTGATCGGATTCTAATTCAGACTTTATTTAAATAGATTTATTTAGAAAGCTGGGCCTATGTTTCAGTTTTTGCCCTACAACTTGACAGAAAGGGGGCATTCTTTTCCTTGGTATTGCTATAGAAGACATTAATGGCTATCAACACTTTGAAATAATTCATTAAGTTCAGAGTCCATATTAACATTTGTGCATTTGTTCCATTCTACATCAGGCTATGTAACAGAGACTTCCTCACAAACTATTCTTATGTAACATTTTTCTTAAAGCAAATTTTTTTATAAATATTAAATCAATCTTACAAATGGTGTTTATAACATGACTGTGGTCAGGTAAACATTTTACAGTATTTCAGTAATATTCCCAGGGGCATACAATTAAGAAAAAATTTAGATTTCTTTTTCTAATAAATGTCATTTACTTGATTTAATCATGTTTTTCTAAGTTTACCTTCTTTTTAGGGGGCAAGTTAGCAAGTTATTCTTTTCATTTAAATTAGTGCTACCACGTGCCTATTGTGTACTGAGGGTACATAAATGTTCATATAATGCTCCTGCAATATTTCAAAATTCATTGCAAATTCTGTATT
Source organism: Anarhynchus alexandrinus (assembly GCA_008711295.1). Lineage (NCBI taxonomy): Eukaryota > Metazoa > Chordata > Aves > Charadriiformes > Charadriidae > Anarhynchus > Anarhynchus alexandrinus. The sequence continues at coordinate 3,070,135 of VUYV01000042.1, read as the reverse complement.
TCACAGAATCACAGAAGGATTGAGGTTGTAAGGGACCTCTAGAAGTCATCTTGTCCAACCCCCCCTGTTCAAGCAGGGCCACTTGGAACAGGTTGCCCAAGACCATAGCCAGATGGCTTCTGAGTATCTCCAAGGATTTCACAGCCCCTCCGGGCAACCTGTGCCAATGCTTGGTCACCCTCACCCTATTTACTGCTTATTACACAGGCCAGATACAGAAACCAACAGGATATCCACACAAGCCAGTAAAAAGACAGAATGCATCCTTTCCTAATGAGGACAGAGTGATCCCACACACAATAATTTAAGGCAAAACAGCATCATGGTAGTTTAGACACAGTGTATGAAAGCATCCTTGTAGCGTGTCTATCCAGGGTATGAGACAGAATATGAACCCAAAAAATCTTGGACAAAATCTTGGCCCCAATAAATGAAAGGGAGTCTTCTCACTGACTCCAAGGGAGTTCGCATTACTCTGCTGAGGTACGTAAACTTTCTTAATCATTCTTTCAACAGCCTGGCTTTCCTGTATACAACATAAGAGGAATATTCACAACTGTATTATTAAAGATAATTAGTCTTTTTAAAGCAGCAGATCTTCAAAATAATATGTATCTGAATATTAAATAATGATACTCTGTAAGCTGAAAAAGCAAGCTCTGAGTCAGAAGCATTTCTGAAGCATTCTATTTGACAGTGAAGGAAAGAAGGTACCTTTCAAAATGCTTTAAAATGACAGCAATTTATTTATGTCATTCTCAACTGAGAACACCTTTTTAAAGGTATGTTGCATCACTTCACATAAATCACTTCACAGGTGACAATTATAAACATAATAAAATAGTCACAAGATTCTAAAATTGTTCCCAGAACAAGCTAGAGAAAAGGAGGTGGAATGGATCTCATTTAATCTTAACCACCAAAACTTGGTCATCTAGGTTCTCACAACAATTGATGAAGAGATCTGAGCACTCTGTATGGTCATTGACCCCACCTGTAACATATACCTCTCTTAGGGTTAGGTAAATTTCCTCTTGAGGTGCTTGTTTCTCCCCATTAAACAGAGGAGAAGCCTGGATGGCTGCCTATGACTACCATTTAGATGGCTAACATTCTGTGACCCATCACCCCTCTGTGGACTTTGGAGGACAGTCGGCAGCAAAGCATTTTCTCATTCCATTGAAACTACTGAGATTTAAAATTCTTCTTGTACTGCATTGGAATAAACACTTACCTTTCAATTTCTCATGACATACGAGCTGGAACAAAGTCTATATACTTATTAGTGAAAGAAGGCATAGTGAGGTACAAATCCTTCATGTAACTCATTTGGAATAGAGACTCGAACTTCAGGGTATGGGGAAACAAACATTTTACTACTGGATAAGCTACAGCGCATACTTACAGTGAATGATTTTCTCCATGGTGGCCCTAAAGGAATACATTGTCTTGCAGGTATTGTGGGATGTCACAGACCAAGAATATGAATGCTGGCAAAAGTACCCTAGCTTTGCCCATTCATGTACAAGGTATCCCTGTTTCTCTGACTATTTTCAAACCTTTTTATCAGAAATGAGAGTCCTAACACCAAAATAAATACCTATTTCAGTGCAGGTCTTTGTCATGCCCTTCTCTTGTTATGCTTTCTACAAGTACTTACTATTTTAGAAAGCACTTAAAATCTGGCATCGTCTTCCTTAGAAAATGGCAATAACTTCTGGGCTAGGGTAAAATTATTTCTGGCTCAAGGAATACTTAACTTTTTAAACACCAACTGGAACAGCAAGACATTTGAGAAAATGAAACTATATAGCTTGGAGTCTGATGAAATGTGGGACACTCCAGTCTAGTTCTTGTTTTGTGGCATACATGGAGCCAGCACGGTTCCTATAGAGCCAAACAGGATGTACGAGCAAGGCTTTGTGAGCAATCATGTCTGCAAGAGTACAACATTATGTATCTCACTCATGGAAGACATGGAGAGCAGGACCCTGCTCTATGCTTGCCAAAATTGTGCAATTTCACTGTGACTACCAGCAGGAAGCTGACAAGAGCTGCCTTTGTGTCAAGGAGATCAAATTGCTGTCAACAAATTGACACAAATCATCAAGTATATTTCTCAGGACCTGATTTTGCCCACAATGGGGACTGCTGTTACCAGAAGACAAGATATAATGAAGATATTTTCTTCCAGTCTTACTGCACAACACTTGAGGACACCGTAAGACTCTATAATGTGTGCAGTGCTACCAATGCTCCTCAATGCAGTCACCACTGAATGATCAGAGGGGGATGTCTAAGCCCAGATACCTTTTCTCAGCCGTGGCCACTGGATTTGTGTGGGTGATTTTCCCCATGTGGAACAGCCTCTGCCAAAAGTGTTCTTTACTTGCTACCCAAACTCACTGAAGATTTATTTAGTCAATAAATATATCTTATTTTTCAAGCATTAAAATAAAGACAGGGCAGGGTCTTGAACTTTCACCTCTACAATCGTGATGAGCATCTTTGTTACCGCTTACTCCAAGCAGAAGAAAGTCTCTTTCTGTTATGTATGAGAGATTTCAGTTTTATCAGATTGGCTGAATATGAAAATTTGCCATGAAAATTACAAGTCCGTATTTCCACATAGAAAGGTGGTGTGTCTGGCAACTCCCAACCAGTTCTCCCTGATCTTTTACAATTACAATTACTGAAAGATTACCGCGAACTGAGGTGAGCTGATGCATGCTATGAGAGATGAGGAATTGAAAACAACTTCCAATAATGCACTTACGTGGACCAGCTAAGGAATGTAATGAATAAAGTGCAGGAAGAATCACCTCTTCTTTCTCTGGAAACTCTTTAAATACTTTCAGTATGATCATATGATCTTTGCTTTCAACAAATTCAGTCAGCTGCTCTTCTGGAACTAAATTAAAAAGCGAGAGAGATACAGTATGTTTTGAGGAAATAATTCATATCCTGGTACAATATGAGAAAAGACAATTATTTTTATCAAGTTTCCGTATACTTATTTTCTACGTTTCACATAGAAAGGTATTCTCCATACACATCTTCCACAGTTACGACTCCTTTTACTAAAAACTGAGCTACTTTATAAAGACCCTTTTCTAGCCCACCCTTTATGTAACTGAGTTCTAACTTTTAAATGCTTCCCTGTGAACCAATATTTAAAAAAAAAGTCTTTTAGTCTTTTTCACAGAATGAAGTGAAGGAAAGGCTAAGCATACACTGAAAACAATCTGATGGAATGCCATTTTGCATACTCCATGATTTTATTTCATTTCTCAACTTTTTTTTATAATGGAGTTCTTTCCATAAAGACTACAGCCATGCTTTAATAATACCTTAGCTTCAGTGTAATAATGGCTTAAGGTTTTTCCATCCCTGCCCCCTGTCATTTGTGCTGACATAACTGCATGGCTGTGCAATGAACCAGATAAGGAAACTGACCCAGGTTGAGAAAGGACACATTTTACATTTTGTAAGCACAATCATTTTCTGAATCTGGTTCAAGCTAAGGCTAATCAAACATTCACACATTACAATAACTGACAAGGTGGCTCAGAGGCAGGAAAAAATTAGCCAGGGGCAGCCTAGGAACTTTTTACATTAGCACTGGTATCAAGAAGTATGCAGGTCTATACCTGGAGCAGTCTGTAGATCTGTAAAAATCAGGCAGTTATAAAAGCACGCACAGAAAATCTAAGAAGCTCAGACCTTTGTGGAGACTGAAGAGAAAATACAGCAGGACAAAAGTCTTTAGGACAGTGGAAGAGAGGAAGAAACACAGAAGATATTTCTGGGCACACGTGTGGGAGGAAGACTTAGAAAAGGCAATATAAAATGGTGGCAGAAAGAAAAAAAATCTAAAGAACTGGAGACTATCTTTAAAGCAAAGGAGTACAGTGGACTTGGTAGGAGTGCTAGGATTTCTCAATATTTATTTTGAAGCAAGAAACCCAGTGCAGAACAAGGCTGCTACAACAATGGGATTTCTGGCCATTACACACAGAGTTCCTGCAAATTTTGCAGAAATTCAATACACAGTGACTTCATTTCTCAGAAGAAACACAGGAATATCATACAGATACACAGTCATCTTTCAGCATTTTCAGGATCAAAACCAGAATCACATATTTTTCTAAAGCGCAAACGTTTTGCTTTATTTTGGAATTCACACGCTACTAAAATTTGAGTCTTTAAATAAACAACCCTGGCTTTTGAGAATTAAAATCAAATGACACTATTCTCTGTTCCAGTGTTACTGATGAATGTTGAATCCCATATTTTCAGTTAACTCTATAGTCAGAAATTAAGAGATAGTTTGATTTTTTGAAAATTTCATATTCGTTGCTCTAATTTAGAAAATTTGTGATATTGCTTGGAAAACCTGTTTTGTGCTAACTTCATTCAAAGAACAAACATAACACACAAACCAGAATTTGGAATGCAAGAATTCATTTATTACAGTTAAATAAACATCTGCAGTCCCCTCCCAACCTATACATTTTTCTAACCTAATAAACTATAAGATATAAATACCTTTCTCAAAAAGTTTGTGTAATGCTTTACATCCATGTTGCTGGATCTCTTCACTTTTAGGGAAAGTGTGCATGGCATTAAATACCAAGGAAAACACATCCACCTCTTCTTCCAAGAGCAGGAAAGCAATTACATCTGAATAGCACAAGAAATTACATGTTGAACTGTTTAATTCTCAACATTTTTATTGAAAGCACTGTACTTAACCATTAAAATCCAAAATTCTTTAATACTGTCCTTAAAATTGACTCGATGGCTCAAATCCAGGTTTTTGTATAACACATGAGGATGTTATCTCTTAAGGTAGTATTTTAAAATAAAACTGAGATGTTCTAAAACATTACTGCCAAAAAGACAGTTTCCCCTCTCCACTCTTGCTCCCACCTTGCACTGCTTTGGTGATTGTCTGGCCCCTCAATGAGCCAGGTCAACTCACTAAACTGATAGAAAATTAACCCATCAAAAAACCCCTTTTCGCAGTCATAGCAAGCTGAAAAGTTTCACTAAGAAGTAAGGTTGATGGAAGAAAGGGGGCAGGACTACACTGCCAGTGGAAAGCAAAAGGGGATTTGAAATGTACCCGTCAGCTACAGCAAACCATGAAATCAGTCCACCTGCATCATGAAACCGTATTCTCACTCTCTCTGCCATTCATTAAGCCTGAAACTGAACTAAAAAGCCAATCTCACTGTTGCTCTTATGACATTAAAAAAAGTCTCAAAAAAATTACTCTCTCTATAGCATGTGTAGGCAAAAATAGTCATATTCATGACAATTTTTCAAGCTTACAACAATAACAACAGAATTCATAAAGCCTGATCCAGCATTTCAGCTGCAGCTGGGGTTTTTTTTTATTTTGGTTTTTTTTTTAAGAGAAGATCTTTCTATGTGGCATTCACACTGGCCTGTCAGCTCCAGCTATAGTGCAATTCAAGTTTACAGACATATAGAAATAAAGAATACTAACAGATTTTTCTGACAAGGTACAACTTCAAATATTTTTCTGAAGTAAGGTAGTTGAGACTTTAAGTTTGGCTATATCAACTGCTGAGAAGAGGAGTAGCAATCAAGAATAAACTGTTACAGAATTTATAGTCAACAGTTTAGGACCCTTTACGATACCTCACAATTAAAAGAAAGAAGCTGCTGGTTACAGTTACTCACTAATAGCCAGATTTTGCTATTATTATTATTAATTACCCAGTGTAATGCCTTATAATGAGACCTGTATTACCCTACTTCAGCAGATAAGAAGTTAGGCATCCAGTCTAAGCTAGTCCTCCGGACCCCTCTACAATCAAAAGGGAGAGGAATACAGGCTCGAGAGGTAACCGATCTTATAAAACAGACGAATAGCGTGAACCATCCTCTGAAAGTGCCTGTCTCACTCCACTGCCTACAGCAGAAGCTTGGACAGCAGGATTAGCTTTAACTACCTAAAGTCAAGTCTAATCCTTGGTTTGTAAATAAGGCTGATTCAAAAGCCTGTTAAAATCAATGGAAAAAAATCCTATTCTAACAATAATTTGTGCTAATATTATATGGTAGCTCGAATAAAACTAGCAGAATCTTTCCCTTAGGGTCTCTCTAATTTCAACAGAAAATCAAGAATCTCAGCACCATGAGAAAAGTCCTCAGTACCTGGTAAGATTAGGTCTCTGCAGAGCAGAATAACAGAAACATCAGAGATGATTTACTGTTTTCAAAAGTACTAACTAGTACTAAAGGAAGTAAGTCAGAATGTCACCAAATTTATACTCTGGTAAGAAAAAATAAGCTCTTACTTATTTTATTTAACTATTTAACAGCAAGTATTTGTGCCTATGCAAATAACAAGTTGGCAAAATTAATTGGTCATGTTCTTCACAGCCTTGCAATTTGGAGAATCCTTTCTACCTGGGTAAAAAAGGTGCAAAACAGTACTCATTATTATTTTGTATACAAGTACAAATGACAAGTGACTTTACGGAGTAAAACAGAGAGAAAAATCAGACCAAACACGTACAGTCAGACACTTTATACCACAGTTCTGTATTTTAAAGGTTTAGACAAAGTGGGAAAGTAAAACACAAAATACCTGACATGAGGAGTAGATTTAATGCTTTCAGTCCTGTTACTGAGAGATTTATATTTCCTTTGTGGACTGTAAGCATTTTAAAAATCTGCCTAAAAATAAAAAAAAAAAAAAAAGGAAAAAAAGAGTTATGGCTAAAGAAATCTTAACATATACAAAATTTTATCAAAAATTTACTTTCAAAATACAGAAATTAGAAAAAGCTTAAAAATCTCCTGATTATTTTTTTTTACTTTTATTTCAGTTTATGTTTTTTTCAAGTTAGTAATGAAATAATGTTGGCATTTTAACTATTTTCATACTTCATTAAAATAATGATGTATAATTTATCAATTTTACTTTAATTTTTAATTAATTATATATTAATTCTACAGGGAACAAGTCTAATACAGGACAGTGTTATTCTACAGAAAGCAGGGTTGTGAAGTGCAGCAGACTGTGGACAGTATGGCACTGTTCTGTTTGTCGCAAGAGTTAAAGTTACAGTGAATGATCAAGGGGTTGCTGGAAGAGAAGCAGCAGTTATCCCAGCTGAAGAACTCAAACAGCATCTTGAAGACCTCTACCCTATCTAAGTTTCCAGCGCACAGCACTTACGTGATGCTGGACAAATCCCTAAAAAGAAACATTTCATTGACTGCCAATTGTACACTCCTTAATTTCTGGGTGGCCCAACCTGAGACCCATAGATATTAACCTCTGAAATGCTGCATGAGAGTGAACCAAAGTTGACTTTTTAAACAGAGAGCCAAACAATGCTACACTGAAAAATCTAGTACATGTATCAAACTGGGCACCCAAAAATCAGTTGATACTTTTAACATCTTTTGCTCAAACTACTATCTGTAAAACAGTTACCACAAATCTGTTAACACCTTCTCAATAAACAAAATTTTAAAAGCTCTAGACCATACTGACAAACACTAAGAAAAGCTGAGAAGAAAATTAATAGGCCAGTTTTCACATAAGGTATCACTAATGTACAGTAAATAAGGCAGTGGGCCGAACAGTGAAAGATGCTGATGACAAAAAATAAATATGCATTGATTTTGCACTGAATAAATATCTTAAAAGGGGGGAAAAACAGATTACGTAATTAAAAACTAAATAAAAATGGATAGGGTCACATAAAAAAATAAAGAAACCTTTATTTTTTAATTTTCATTATTTTGGAGAGCTTGACTCTGCAGTCTTAATAATCTTCAAATGTGAGTTTTGTATAGACAATATCTAATAAAAATGGATTATGCAGTAGTTAGCAATACTTTAGTAGATACTTGACCTGTCTTGAAACACAAAAAGCAGCACTTAAAGTTTCATCCAAATTTCATTCCCCAGCTCTAGCAATTATGTTGTTTGCCTTGCTAAAGTCAAACTTTGTAAGCTAGACTGAATGTATATCTGTTTTATTTCTTTTCCCTTCATACAATGATGTTGCTAGTTTCTTTCTCCTCTGTTGTAGCTATAATGATCAAAGCACACATAAGAGGCAAAGTCTGATGGGAGATATAAAATCCTTTACCTTTTGCAAGACAGGAAATTATAACAGTATCAGTCCAATAAAAAATATTTTTTCTGTTCATATAAACCATGCCTTGTTTACAAACTTACACCCTCATGAACACAAAACTGCTACTGAAATCCAAGGTTAGTCAGAATACTGTGTGGGATGATCTTAAGAATGGAAAATAAAATCCAGTTAAATGCAGGGTTTTTTTTTTCTTAAATTGAGTATAGATACCTCGCTGAAATTTCTGTATGCACACTTTGGACTTATAAGTCTACAGGCAAGGATAGATGGTGGCATTTGGGTTTTCAGTCCTGTGGCAAATTCTTGACCCACCATACAACCCACACGTATGGACTAAGTAGTAGGGTGATGTATCAAGGAAAACACAGAGCAACCCTAACCAAGCTGGCAGGGTAGCTAAACAGATGCCCTTAAATCCGCTTTAACCTCCTCATTAAAGTGTTCTAGTCTTAAGCATTCCTAATGCATTTTATTCTGTGGTTGCAGGTGTCTGTGCACACGCACACTTGGGTAGAAAGATTCCTTCTTTTCCTTGCTCCATAAGTAGCTGTGGCTTAGACTTCCTTACTCCTGCACCCTGCTCGAATGGAAAACCTCACTGAGTTATCAAACACTCTGAAGCCATTAAACATCTATCCCTTGTCTACCAATGACTCATGATTTCTGCTGTGGGGAAGGAACTCTGCTTTGGGAAGAGGACATTTTATAGAGTGTGATCTGTTTCAGGCAAGTGCTGATATATAAAGACGTGAGTTAAAAAAGCTCTAAAAAAGCAAAATAATCACACACTAAAGCATGTCTAATACAAGGAGAAAATGTTCTGCATATACCCTCCCATTTCAAGTATAATAAAGAGTGAAGATGTAAAATTTTCTAAACTTCATCTACTGTATGACAGTTGAATGTAAGAGATTACAAAACACCTCATGAAGTCTCTTTGAGCTTGTAGAAAGGATGCAAATATATTGAAGGAATTTCCTTCCTTTCTCCTCACAGTGACAGCAACTATTTAATTATTTATTGCACTGTCTGTCAAGAACACTTAGATCAATACCAAACTACTGTTTGTAAACACAACTGTAATGTGGTCAAGTTGGCTCATTGTTGAGAGACAAGAAACAAATGCTTTTTCTAGCCTAAGTTTTCTGTTCTCCTAAAACAGTTACACACACAAAAGTGAAAATCTCTTGTAAAAAAAAATGATCTTTTCCTCTCTGCCATAACTGTTTCCTGCCTTGCTGCAAACAGCACGTATTCATTATGGTGTCGATGCGCTGCAGTACTAGTCCAATCCACCTACAGGGAACCTGAGATATCATTTAGCTGGCTTGCTCTGCCTTTGGCACCGACAGAAATGTCTGAGCCCACTGCCCCACTAAGAACAAGTTTCTCCACAGCAACGAAAACTGTCAACATGTCAGACAGGGATACACAGTTGGCTAAAATATTGGTAGTGGGAAGGAATCGTGTACAGTAATGTTATCATCAGATCTTTAGTGAAGTTTGAGTTTGAAAAGGATGCTTTGTTCAACTGCACACACTGCGTGGGCTCTGAGGAGGCTATGGGAAAGATCAGCTCCAAAAGAGTAATTTTTCTGGGACCCAAGAATAAACAGCAATATCTCTAGCTCTCAGAATAACTCTCAGCCAATTAACAAGCCTTTAAGCTGCCAAAGATATCATAACTAGCTTGTACAGCTACAGCTCAGTTATTTTTTGCTCATGAAAAGCAACCAAAATCACTACTTTAGGCTTGTGGATATAATTCCTCACATTTGGAAAGAACACACACACACAACCATCCAGGTAATACTGCATCTGGCTATAAAAAAGGAAGACCTTGATAACCACAGAATCCCAGCATTGCTGAGCTTGGCAGGGACCTCTGGAGGTCTCCTATTCCAACTCCCCTGCTCAAGGCAGGGTCAACTACAGCTGCTTGCTCAGGTTCTGAATACCTCTAAGGCTTGAGACTTCACAACCTCTCTGGGCAACCTGTTCCAGTGTTCTATCAACCTCACAACAAGAAGAAACCCACAAAAAACTTCAACCATTTAGAAGCTGATGTAATAACTTTATATAAATATATTTCATTGCACATATACGCTGCCATAATAAACAAGCATTCTGGAAGGCTCTTTGCATACAAAATACTTACTGGTGAACACCCAGTACTTCCCAGTCCTTCCCAACATCCTTAGGAGCTATGTTCTGTAGAGTATTTGGACAAATTTCTATTAATTTACAAAGAAGTGACCAACCCATCTGTAAAACAAAAATGCAGCTATTTTAGAACACGTATTCTGTCTGGAACTTCAATGTTGTCTTCTAATATTCTTGGCTTTCGGAAGATGGATGTTCTGAAAAGTTATTTAGCTAAATCAATAAGGGAAAATTAATTAACACAAGACAAATGACATAAAAAGTTAAAAGATGGAGGTAAAACAGATATGCTAATGATTCTGAATGCATTGACTGTAGGAACACATCACTCTCAACGTGCTTCAGCACTGCTTGAGGATAAAGGACACACAGTTAAAAGAGATGTTGACAGAGAGAAAAATATGATGGGATCCATAGTATGTCATCATGGCCCAGGGAAGACCACTGCACTATTACAGGTAGTCCAGCTTTATTGAAGAGCAGCTGTTTCCAGAAGAATTTGCCATTTAATTGCAAATTATAAGGAGAAAGGATTGTTTTTTTAAAGGTGTCCAATGTTTTAAATGAGGATGAGATACCCAAACAATACTATATATTTCGTATTTTCACAATCAATCCTCAATATTGTGTACTTTCAAAACGTAATGAAGGCAGTGAAAGTTTTGAGATCATAAGGAATGAAAGATGAACTAAAACCAATGTATTTGTTCTTAATAACTACCTGTTCTACCCTCTGCAAATTCTTTGACTTTCAAACATCTTTAAATGATGCCAAAACTGAAGAATATTCCTCTTTGGTCTTCCATATTGGAGAAATCCGTTCTTTTATGAATGTCTGCAGGCTGATATGACTGAAAAGGCTTTAGTGAGGATGCAGTAAACAAAATCTGTACAAAGAATTAACTGATGAGCAAAACCCAGCTGTAGTGAAAGAGAAGTAGTGAACTGAGAAATGTCAAAAGTCAAGATGAAGCAGTTTTTACAAAAAGGAATTAAAACAAGGCATAAAAGTTTCCTTGGCCATATAAATAAAAAGCAAAAAAAAAAAAAAAGTGGAAATAGGCCTGTGTGCTTTAAGAATAGAGAGAAGACAGTAGATAATCTAACTATGGCTCAAAAATTATATGTGTCCGTGGATCAGTTTTTGGCAGAAGAGTTATGTAAAGCAAAGGGGTCAAGACAGGACAGCCAAAAACAGGAATGTAAATGGCCCCCTTCAAAGAGTTTAACTGCAAAGTTCATGGAAAGTGCATGATCTCTAACCCTGCAGTCTGCAAGACTAGAGACATGAAATTGAAGGTCTGGTAGTGAAGAGACACCCATAGGAACAGCACAGATTTAAATCCAGACAGCTTTCATGACAGCTTTGGTGAGTATGAAAAAGGTGATGTAGCTCCCTGGGAACTGGATTTCTGCTTTTACCTTTCACATACTTGGTTACATGGGCTATATTCACACTATCTGCAGTAGTTTTGTTTCTGTTTTAGTTTAGATTTCCAGACCCAAATGTTTTAAGCCAATTACAGCCTTAATGTCTGCAGATTGAGCTTGACCATGAGCCAACTTCCATGCTCTTCTCTTGCTTGGAGAGCAAGCTGGCTTGCTCTACACGAGCCTGCAAACCGATTAGTGTGGACATTCAGGAAGATTAGGCTGGCCTGTGTAACTGAGTCCTGACTAAACATAAGTGCACAGTATAGTCTTAGCAATCATCAGTCTTCCCTAAGATGAGGATATGTAATTACCCAATTTTCCATATTCAAAGCAAAGCAGAGTTTATCAGTGACAATCAATCAGGTATAAATTTCAAATCTACATGGCAAAAACATCGTAGAGGTGACCATTAATTAATACACTGTGTATTGCTTAAAAAGATTTTATTTTAGAAGTCCCACTTTGTGACATCCTAACTGTTCTTGTAAAATTTAAAACCTGATGAAAATTACCTTAATGACTTTACAAAATTCCTTTTTGTATAAAAACTGTTTCTGATGAAAATTATATTTCCATTAAATGTTTTTATTTGGATTGTTGCAATTCCAAGTATTGACAAAACATAAGAACTGTGGATACAGAGAAGACCAAAGGAAACATCTGACCTGCTGACATGTGGTCTTTTTTACACTAATGAAATCACAGCCTAAGATAACAGAGAGATTATTATCTGTTTAATAATTACATAAGAAAGTAAGGGTCTTTTAAATAACAGAAATCCTAAAGGTTACAGGGAAAGAAAAAAACCCAAACAGTAAACAAAGACGTTCTTATAAACACTTAAATGGGTCCCCGTACACAGAAACAGTTGGTGGCAGCACTGAAACTCTGTTATTTTTAAATCAGACCCTTTTCATTTCTAGCATGCAATGAATTTATATTACATTAGGTCACACCTTCTACATGAGACAATAAAGCTCTGCTGACTGCTCTTAACTCAAGTGTAACATATTTTGCTCTAGAGTTTCTAAGCTGCTCCAATCACTGCCAGTCAGTAACTGCAGAAAGAAGCTACCATATTAAAGACGTCTATTTTACTTTAAGACACTGTTGACTGTCCAGCCCAGTACGTTCCTACTTCTAAAGAAGCTTGCAGGGTTTATGCCTGTAGTCCAACTCGTTCTGGTACTTTCAATATTGATCTATTAAGCAGATTTACTCTGTACAAGCCAGTGCAACAGCAGCACAACGTGATGCTTTTTAGCCAGTTAAAGAGGGGAAGGAAAGAAAATAAAATTCTCACTTCAGATATATCTCTTACTGTGTTTATTCTCTGATGTGAGTCAATTTTATTACAATGCCAAAAGCAAAAGAGATTGATTAATCCATTTATTGAATGAAAATTCATTAGTAAAGAGACTGCACTGAAATCAGGACTACATTACTTCGCCGCTGCCATAAGGCGAGAATTAGGTATTCACGAAGACTGTAAACGAATCACAGTGAATGAAGCAAGAAGACAGAGCCCTACTAACATATTGTGGATGTTTGTAAATATCATAACTGAATGTGAAGGAAGAGCTGCCTATGACATTTTATGAGGAACAGGATTTGAGCTTTGCACTGGTTACGAATGCCACATTTTAATACAAAGTAGTTATGCAAAGGAGCTCCAAAACCTCTAAACTGAAACACTGTATGACTGCAAATGTGGGCAGAGAGAAGATTAAAACTCATGTTATGATTTATATTAAACCAGAGTGAGGTGTTTAACATGGTTAAAATGAAAATTAAACCATCACTATCTTCCTTATGCACTTCTGAGAGTCTTGTGCTATCACTTCAGACCTACTTCTGGTTGTGGTTGGATTTCATATTATTTACTTCCTAGTCTAAACTTCTGGGCAGTGGTTTTGTAAATTGTTATATGCGCAATATGCTTTATCCTGAAAATAACTGCTGACTCATGCTTCTGCATTTCTTATTGAGCTGATGATTGAATAGTAAAATAAGTTAAAACTTCAGGTTCTGCACAAGTATTTAGTCTTCAGAGGAAACCTGTGATCACTGTTACTCCAGATGAATCACTACACAAGTACAATTTCATATTTTAATCCGAATTTTATGCTTTTGACCTCTTGCTAAGGTGTACTTGACCAAAAATTCCCTTAATATATGCTATTATTTAAGAAGCATTTGTGAAATAATTTATATTTTGCCTTCTAGTTGAATTGAAAAAAATAAAAAGATGCCCCAAAAATTGTAACCGTGCAAATAGGCTTAATAAAAAAAAAAAAATAATCAAGTGAGTTGCACAGAAATCTGGAGCTTATAAATATCCTTTAAGCATAACATAGTCAGAAATTTAATATATGCCTGCCAGGAAGGAGCTGTTTCATATGACAAGTCTGGCAGCTGTACCATAAGTACAACATCAAATTGTGCAAGTGCCACACCTACTCTAAATGGGCCAATGCTAAGTTAGAGGAGCAGCCAAGCAGAACCTTAAATTGCAGAACCTACTCTCAGCTAAAAGATTCCCCCCCAACCCTCTTACAAAACTGGGCTAGTACAACTCTCCTTCTAGGACAGGGCTAGATATGTATGAATTCATATTATACCATTCTGCGTTTCAGAAGTTTGTCTAACTGTGGCAAAATTTAGTATCGAAACCTCAAATATATATTAGATAACATTATTTGTAATTCAGAAGCCTATACCTGTGCTGTGTTCACACTGCCTAATTTATATTTTCTACATGGCCTTCTTTTGCCGTTTAGAGATGCCTCGAGCGGTATCGGCAAAAAGCTGGAAAACTTGTCCCTTTGAACGCAAGCGGACACAGCGCCCTTTTACAGATCAGCAGCACTTCATAAAGTGGCCCAGAAGAGGGCAAGTTAAAAAGAAATAAACAAGCCCAGCGGTAACTTTTTACTCCGGGAAAGGAGGGCGATGCTGGGCTCACCCCAAGGGGCCCCGGCCCTCACCCGGCCCCTCAGCGCCGCGCCGCCCTTACCTGCTGCACGCCCGCCGCGCCCGGGTACAGGTCCACCACCAGCAGTAAGGGCACATGGACGTTTTTGCCGCTGAAGAGCCGGGGAGCTGTGGGGGGGACAGAGACAGGCCGCGTTAGAGACCAGCGGGCTGGGCAGGGCAGGGCCGGGCCGGGCCGGGCTGGGCAGGGCGGCCGGGCCGCCCGCGCCTTACCGCTCTGCCGGGCCGCCAGCTCCAGCAGGTCGCTCAGCGTCTGTACCAGCGTCTCCAGACGTTTCCTCTCCTGGACGTTTTGCAGCCGGACAACCAGCTTCCTCAGGGCTTCTTCCTCCCTCGCCGTCGCCGCCGCCTCCCCCTCCTCAGGGCCGGCGCTGGCCATGGCCGACCCGCTGCCCTCCGCGGCGGCCGCCTCACCCCATCCGCCGGCCACCGCGGCCCGCGGGGACGAGAACTGGGCAGCGCGGGCCCGTCCCGCCGCGCTCGCAGTGCCGCCTGCCCGGCGTCACCCAGCTGTTTCCAGCCGCCCTTCCCGCTGCCGCCGGCCCCTCCCGCCGCGCCGGGGACACGGCCGCGGCGACGGACCAGCCCAGGCGGGCTGGGGGGCGGGTGCCCCGCCACTGCCCCTAGGGGGCGCCGGCGTCACTCGCGCGAGGGCGCGGCGGAGGGGGCCAAGCACGCTGGCAGCTGGCCCGTTTCCGGTGATTGGCAACAGAGCTGCCCAATAGAGTCGCAGAGCTGGAGCCTGGGTTCCGCCCCGTCGTGCTCTTCTGTGCGATAAAAGAGATCCGGCGGCTGAGGCGAAGGTCGTGGGTTGTGAGGGCGTTGTCTGTCTTTTTTTGCGTTGTTGGGGAAGAAAACATAGATCTATGGTGCCCTGCGGGGTATGGAAGGTGAGGGGAAGCAACTGCAGCCAATATATGTACCTGCTGTGCAGCTCCCTGGGCAGGGAGTAGGTCCTGAGGCAGTGAGGTGCCCTCTCATCTCATGTGGTGTTTGGGGTTGTCGGCCTTTCCCCATATGGTGGGTCTATGAGGGGCCAGGGAAGGTGGAGGGGGAGATGTGCGCTTAGGCCGCTGTGTGGTGGCTGAGGTGAAGCTGTAGCTCACCTCACCTGAGGGCAGCACATTCTCTGTGCTCCCCAGTGCTTTGGCCTCCTGGACTCAGGTCTGTGGGTTTGCTTAAAAAAATCCAACCCTTTGTTGGACTTGGAGGTCAAACTTTTCTTCTGAGCCTTACAGTGAGAGATTGCTGTTTGGTGATAAGAAGGTTCTCTTGCTGTAGGTGTGCATTGCTTCATTTGTGGTTGATGCAGTCTTTCTGAGATCTGGCAATGTTTCTGGTGCCTCTGCCGCCCCTCCAGGATAGCTATGTGTGTGTAGAAAACTAGTATTCACTTTTTAAAAGATTTGTTGATTAGAAAGGTAGTATCAGTGGAACATATTACATAAACAATTTGCATATACCTCTTAAGTATAGAAGTATTAATTAAGAGAGTAAACTCTATGGTTGAACTGGGCTTTTAGACAAATGTCTTATGTTTTGGAGGATCATGGATTTACTTGAAGCTTTTGCTTAGATTGCAATGTTTGGTTGATAGAGATACATAAAGTTCATTAAATACCTGACTGACAGGTCACTAATTTGTTTATCAAGATAAACTTTAAGAAGCATTGTTTAGTAATGCCTCTGGAGCCACGTGGTCCTGGATAAAGTGTCTCTGGTCTGTTGGTGTATTGGTCTTAAAGCTTGTATGTTGCTCTCATCATCATTCAATGTTTCTTAGGTCTTTGTGTACAAAGAAACTATTGTCTTGGCATTCCAATTACAGCCTGTTAACTAGGACTGCACTTGTTAAATGGTGAGCTCGTTTCTCCCTCTCTGAAACACTGGAAAACAAATATGAATGTGAGATAGCTTTATGAAATAGTGACTCAGTTTGAGATGGGTGGAATGCATTACATCTGGAGTAAACCAAAAATTAGTTGAATTAAATGGATTAGTTTCACTTGAAAGATACTTTTCCTTTCTACAGAAGCAGTAGTTCAAGCACAGAGAAAAATTTAAAAATTTATTTTTTTAGATTTAAAGCCTCATTGCTTGCTTCCTGCAGTTTTGACAAGATCCTTTTATCTTGCAAATGCTACGAATACAAATACAGTCTTTCAGGTTATATCAATAATCAGTTTTCTCCAGTATCTGCAAAGCTGTAGCCATTACCAGACTTCAGCAAGAGATTTTTAAAGGTCAATCTTCATAATTTATACAGATCAGAAATGCCAGTTGTAAATTACAACTACTGATATTGATAAAGTCATACTAATACAACTTTCAAATCCTAATTGTAAACTGAATTTGTCGCTGTTCTGTGCATTTAGTAGAGCAGCTGTACTGCTGCTCTGGAACTCCTTGCATTGTGGTTTGTATAAGAAAGCACAAGTTATGCATTAGAGTTTCAGTGAATATAAGTGGAAAAAAGTTGTGGATCTCTTTAAGGAGAACTAGGGACCAGGCCTTTCTCCTGAAATATGTTGAGTTCTCTAACTGTATGCTGGATGCAGACAACTTGTGATTATGTGTATATGATAGTTTCTGTTTTGCTGCTTTTGGAGCCTTTTCTGTGTTAGATTTTTTTAGTTCTTTTCTGGTCAACTCAGTCCCAAACGACTGTCAGCTGCTTAGCAAACTTAAGGCCAGGGTATTACAAAAATAAGTGGAAAACGAAAGCAAAGATTAGAGCTAAAATGTAACCTTGGTTTATACTTTAAAAGATTTCTTTTCACTCTCTTAAGAGACCTCAACTGCAGTTTCTTCAGCATGTCCTAGTTAGGCATTCAAGGGATTTTGCTGTCACACCACCTCCCTTGTTCCTCTTCAAATTCAAGATGACTTTCACTTCCAAGCACTTGTGTTCACTTGAGGTTTCCTTTTCATGTTGTGTTTTTTTTTTTTGAAATCTGTGAGATTTATGTAGCAGCTGGTTTGTTCTAGAGGCTGGGTGCTTTGGGTGTAAAAGAGCTATTTCCCCTTTTTGTTTTTAATGAGATTGGTAGCTAACTACCCAGTACGGACTGTTCTGTATTTATCCTCTTAGACTCAGATGGGACTACTAATAGTCATTAAGTAATATAAACTCTGTGTGACCATCTGCACAGATATAAAGACGTAACATGACATGCTAACATAGCAGAGGCTAATAAATTGTTCTGTCTGGTAACGTGTAAGAACAGATGTCTACCTCCAACTTTTGCATTCCTGTATCACAACTGGAAAATTGTGCAACATCAGAGATCCCTGGACTTCTGGCGCACTTTTTCAAAAAAACCGGGTCCTTACTGCTTGGTAGTGGCATTAATGGGATGCCTTCTGTTTTAGGCCACCCTGCTTTTTCTTTCATGCTGTAGCTTATGAATACCTTGAGGTAATGTGGAGCTATAACTTGAAGAGTGAGATTTGGGTTGTAGAGAGAATATAAAACAATGTGAAAGTTTGACTTTTGCCTTGATCATTGTAATTTTAACACATATACATCAGGAAGTCTCTGTTTGGTGAATTTCAGTGGAAAAAGTAGCAGCCTGATCACACCAAGCATTTTTCTTGTGCAGAACTTGGAATGAGGTTACTGTTGAACACACTTTGTTAAAGCTGAATTTTAATGTTACAAACATCATTAGGATTCACTAGCATATTGTAATGACTGCATGAATGTTGATACCTGATCACATGTACTTGCTGCAATCACTTCTGCATTATGCCTGGTTTCATCACATATGTATGCAATAGGCTTCTCTTTGCAGCATTATGCAATGTAAAAAATGAGCAGTCAAAACCATATTTACTACTGCAAGATTCCTCAGTTGTTTAATTTTTGATTTTGGGCTGGTAGTCAGTACCAAGATGGTATCTTATTTTTTGTTTTTCAGATGCATGGCAGGTGTCCCTGTGGAAGGCACAAGAGGCAGGGAAATCAAATTATACTAATGCATGAGCTTAGACAGTACTGTAAACAAAAAACATGATGATCAGTCTTTCCTGAAACTACAGATGTCTGAAATCTTCATTGTGTATCTTCTACCCACCTTTATAGTAAATGTTGCAGTCTCCCTGCCTGTTCCATCCTGTTGTGTACAGCTGGCACTGTCCCAGATAATTTGTAGCTCCTTGAGTAAATAATT
Source organism: Anarhynchus alexandrinus (assembly GCA_008711295.1). Lineage (NCBI taxonomy): Eukaryota > Metazoa > Chordata > Aves > Charadriiformes > Charadriidae > Anarhynchus > Anarhynchus alexandrinus. The sequence continues at coordinate 3,051,219 of VUYV01000042.1, read as the reverse complement.
TGTAGCAGTTGTAGGTTCCTGAGCTAGACAGCTTGGGGCCTGGGTTAATGTTTCCTCCTCCTTCCAGTTGTGTTATTAAAGAACAAAAAACTATGTCAGTGTTTCTGAGGTGGCTGAGTAAATAAAGGCACCACCTTCTTGAGATCCAGGCATCTCAAGCCCAAAACTTGCAGTATGGCTCCCAGGCTTCATTCCTTTGCAGGTGGTAGTTCTCTGGAGGACTGGGTGAAGGGGATGCCAACTTATGCTAAGTGTCCACAAGTCTGGGAGAGTTTGCCAAAAGTCTTCTGCAGTCCGTTAATTAGTTAGACCAGAGAAGAGTGGAAAGAACAAGATGGTCTCAGTAAGCATATATATTGTACAGGTTTCCTAGATTTTCCTAAGAAAATCTGGTGAAGATATCAATTATATCTGTAGAAGTGATTAGGGGTTGTAGGTTGAACAGTCTTGTTTTGATGACTGGTAGAGAGGTTGAGCTCTGATAGTAAAGTGTAGTTGTCTGGATGGCTTTCTTATCAGAGCATGGGAAGAGTGGCAAAGGACTTTAACTCTGGAGCACCTCTTTAATTTCTTTCTGTTCTGGAAGTTTCTTATATTTCTGCATTCTTTCTAATGCTGCATCAGTGAGTGTGAATAGCTTGACTTACCATGAAGACCACAACAAAGGGCCACCTTGTCTTCAACTTGTTTAAACATTTTGTTCTCTTTCTCTCTGTTGGGGCTCAGTGTGTTTCCTCCAGTTCTTTTGCCCTTTATCAGCCATAGCTTGTTGTATTGTTTTATGCATGTGGTTTGAAAAGAGTGTGTCCCCACAACACATGGCCAGATATCTCTTGGCTGGGTGGTGTCTGTAGTTCTTAGTGTAGTATCTTCCTCTCCCTGGAAATCCTCCTGGCTGAGTAACCATTTGCCCTAAGCTCAATAGCTGTTAACAGGCATCTTTGACAGACATTGATGGTTCTTTAGCTAGTTGTTACTGGTAGGATCTTCTCAAAGTGCTTTATTCCACAGCCCTAGCTTTCAAGCTGGTCCATCTCTTATAAATCCCTCCTTCTTGAAATTTGGAAATAACTTGGCTGGAATTCTTCTGTTACATTGTGCACATGACCCTATTAGTGCCTATGGTACCTTGCACTTCCAGGGTGGTTGTTTTCATAATATTTGTCTCTTCACTAACTCCAATGACTAGCTGTAATCTGTCACTCTATTTCTTTGCATCCCTCCACAGTTATTTCTCAGGATGGTGGTATCCTGTGTGTATGAAATTCTGTGTAATCTGTGTACTTGTATGTTCACAGTCAGCTTACAAGGTGAATAACTCCTAAGTTGCAGCCTTTTGTGCTGCTGTGATGTAAGCTGTTTTCCAGTCTAGTGTCTAGTGGGAGGTGTCCCTGCCTATAGCAGGGGGGTTGGAACTCAATGATCTTCAAGGTCCTTTCCAACCTAAACCATTCTATGATTCTGTAATGGCCGGGAAGTATAACCATACTTTAACAGCACTTTTGATGTTAATATTTAGACTTTGAAGGTATGGACCTTCCATCTGCTGGTTATACAAGCCTTGGGATTGTGAACATGTATAAAATGCTTTTGGAGAGGTTTTTAACAGAGCTTTTCTAATATTAGAAAGCTGAGATTCTAGTTTTGTCAGTAGTTCTGATTTAGCAGTTGCTACTCAGATCAATTTTTAGTTGGATATATTTTTTTTAAAGTTGCCTGGATGCTCATACTGAGAATGTTAGATACCATCCAAGGATGACAATTATTGACTGTGTAGGCATTATGGCTGGGTTTGATGGAAGACTTCATGACACTTCTCCCTCTGTGTTTGTGAACCAGCGTTCTCACAAGAATCTTCTGTGAGAGAGCTCCTCATATCTGTTACCACAAGTCTCTTCTCAGGACCGGACTGCCAGCAAAGGCTAGGGTGGTGGATCTGTTTTGTCCATGGTGGAATCCACTGCCAATGGCTTCTAACCGGCAGAATAGTGAGTCTGTGGTAACATTGGATCTTTTATTTAAACTCCAGTCTTAATAGTAATTGACTCAAAGAGTTCCTTCAATTCCAGGTGAGGAGTAAGAGTTTCATCTGCGTGCAGGATTAGTTCAGTTAGTCATCAACCAGCCTCTTTTGCCTAAGAACCCAGAGAAAATAGAGTTGGTGGCTTTACCAAATTGATGAACGCTACCCCCAGGAGGCTGTGCTGCTTTTTGGCATGTTGAATTATGAATGGACATGCTTTTCAATTTTTGGAGTGGTTAGCTGCAGTTATGTAGCCTCTTTGACTTCTAATAGTGTTCTTACCCAAAGTAGTAACCAGTCAGGTACAATCTATGTTCAGTTGAGCTTTGTTGATTGGTTGAGCTGATGGATGTAGAAGGGGAAAAAGATATAGCATTCAGAGGGAAGACAGTCAGGTATGCATGTACACATGTGGTCCTCTTATAGCAGCCTGGGGAGCTTGGCTGGACAGGCCAAAGGATCCTTGGTGAGTTGGGGCTTCCTGAAGCTGGTAGGTGTCCTGCTGTTTTGATTCAATATGCAGCAAGAGAAATTCTGCTGGCCTCTGCCCTTTTCTAGCTTCTGGGGTTGCCAGGCTGAGTCACTCCTGGAAGATGACAGGGCTGTCAGGCCAAGTTCTAAGGGACAGTCGTACTCAGCAAGTTTGTCTCAGGCTGTGGGACTGCATTTTCCAACTGGTGTGTTTGAACCCCGCTCTTTCTATCCTGACTCACCCCAGCTTTTGTTGTAGTTGGTGGCCTCCTTTACCTTTTTGGACTGATTGTGCCTGGCTCTGTGAGTCTGGGACTCCTTAGGGATGGGAGTAATCACGTTGGTAGTGCATCTGGTGAGAGTTTATTCACATGAAATCCTGGCATTTGTCAGGCAGATTCCCCTCTTCTTGGCAATGCATGGATGTGGCTGAAAGGCTAATCCAGAATTTGAAGTGGGGCCATGTAACAGGGTGCCTGAGGTGCAGCTGGCCAGTTGCTTAAAAGATCTTAACCTCTGTAAATCTTTCTAAATATAACAGAAGAAACCAAGAAATTTGTTGTCTCTTCTTTGTTGAATGGGTAACTTCCTGTAAGAAGCAAGTTGTCATTTCCCTAATATTTTTGTAGATGAAGCCAGAACTGAAACAGGGAAGACTAGATTGATGGAGAGATTTTTTTTTTTTTGCATGTGAGCTTGAATTTCATTTTCCTTGTAAAATGGGCTGTCATGGACCAAACTGTAACTGTGCATGTTGTGGGCACGCTCCTGGACGGTTAAGTCTAATATGTTACATATGTAGCATGGGGAAGTACTACTCTGGTTTCTGTTTCTTCCTCATTCAATGTGCTTGTGTGACAGGAAAGGTTTGGCCCTGTGTGCTCAACCACTAAGCCAGGTTCAAGAAGTGTCAGCCCACTTCTGGTAAGTCTTGTCCCTCTGCAGGGCCTGTCCTGTGTTCTTCTGGGCCTGTTCTTTGGCCATGACTTCAACCTGCATACCATGCCAGGTCTTACCTATACCTTCTGAGAGCCTGCTGCTGTACTTCCTACTCAGCAGCTTGTTACTAGCCCTCCTCACTCTTGAGGGAGGACTATGGGTAATGGAGGTACCAGGAAATACTATTTGTGCCTGGTGTAACTTTTCTGCCACTGTGTGTGTGGTGGTGGTTGCAACTTCTGGACTCCGTCATGTAGCTTCTGGGAAGATATGGGCCTGTGTAGGCAGAGCATCATGTGACCTGTACACTGTGTATTGGTTTTCATTGTAGCCTGACTGGTCAATACACCTCACTGCAACTGCTCAAAGACCTTGTGATTTCCTGGATGTTATTTCATAGGTGTCAGCAGAAGCAATGATAGCAGCTGTGTATCTAAGTCTTGAAAGATGGAGCTGATAACTGAATGAATTTGAGAGGCATCGTGCAGAAACTATAATGGGAGGGTCAGTAGAGGAAAGTTAACATCTAGGAAAACATACTATCCAAAGCAGGCTAAAAGAAAATTGTATCACCAAGGCCAAATAACAATTTCCCGAAAATGGGAATTGTCTGTCTGGTGTGAAACATAATCATACATGTCCCCATCAGGCTGATGGATAAAGCTTGTGAAAGTGGTACCACAAATACAGTAGACGAATTCTAGACAAAGATTAGCAGAGTTAGCTTTCATTTAAGTGTAATATTACACTTAAGTATAGACTTAAAAAAACCAAAAGTCTAATCTAAAACCTCCTTTTTCTTGAATAAATATATCCAGTGCACTCTGATGCTTTACTATACAGCTAGGGACATCTGTAGTTGAAGTGCTTTGCCACTTGATGCTTTAGTGTTGTGTTGCAGTTTGTGTGATATAGTTGGTATGAGGCTTACTACCTTCAAGCAATTATCCCAGTGTTTTTTGTTACTCTTAGCACTTATGCTTTGGTGTGACCTGAATTTTGTGCAGTGGTATTTTTTTAAAAAAAAAAAAAGGCAACCAAATTTTACTAGGGTGTATGCCAAGGTTTCAGTCTGAATTGTTGCTCAGGAAAAGCTAATGTCCTTGATTAGTTCAACTTTTTCCCAGAAAAAAGATGAACTGGTTTTGGACAGCCACATTGGAATCATGTTCAAGAATATTCTAATTTGTGCATCAGTCATGAATCTGCAGAGGTCTACATGGGTCATTGGTTACACAGAGGGACATGAAGTTATGGTTTCTGCAGATGATTTCTGGTTGCTGTTTTAAACTACTATTTTGCAGATGTGTGGTGCCTGGCCACAGTGATGTGTCAGGAAGGTGTGGTGAGACTTGAGGCAGTCCATGATCCCTTTGGAGGACTGGAGCAAGCTGTAGTGTGGCTGCACCTCTGATGTGGTTGCATGCAAAGTGCTTGTTGGGACTGTGACCTGTGTGCATCATCTCATCCTCAGAGCTGCTTCCTTTCACAGGGGGCTGATAAACATGCCCCAAGGAGGCACTCTGGGGAACTGGTGCACAACTTGCAGTGACCTGGTAGAGATATCCAAGGAATTGAAGATGAGCCACCCTGAAGAGGACAATGTATTTCTGAAGGGCAGTCTGATACCTGAATAATAATAATAATTTCAACACTTAAATTGAAGCTAAAACGGTGGCCAGAATCATATGTGCATCTCATTCACTGAGTCAGTGCAGACTGGGGTGTGGCTTAGGCACTGATGGTGGCAGTGTCAGGAACAGTAACATAGCATCTGCCTTAGCAAAGCAGCAAGGAATTTTCTTACCATGGTGGTATGTGTATTGGACTCATACTTTTGGGCAGAGTCTTGTGACAGAGCAGTCAAAGTGTAGAGCAAAAAAACCTCCATAAGTGCTAGCAAAGATGAAGATATACGAAGACTTTTGCAATCAATCTTGAATGTACTAAGCAAAAATACATATATTCTTCAAGATTGTAAGGACTGCAGCCACACTGCCCGAGATGCAGAATGCAAAAGCCAGGATTGGGAAAATGGAGAACCGCCCACTGTAGAAGAAGATCAAGTGCGGGACCACCTGAGGAACCTGAAGGTGCACAAGTCCATGGGACCTGATGAGATACATCCGCGGGTCCTGAG
>VUYV01000042.1:3016252-3044591 GCA_008711295.1 Anarhynchus alexandrinus | reverse complement strand
AATAATAATAATAATTTCAACACTTAAATTGAAGCTAAAACGGTGGCCAGAATCATATGTGCATCTCATTCACTGAGTCAGTGCAGACTGGGGTGTGGCTTAGGCACTGATGGTGGCAGTGTCAGGAACAGTAACATAGCATCTGCCTTAGCAAAGCAGCAAGGAATTTTCTTACCATGGTGGTATGTGTATTGGACTCATACTTTTGGGCAGAGTCTTGTGACAGAGCAGTCAAAGTGTAGAGCAAAAAAACCTCCATAAGTGCTAGCAAAGATGAAGGTATACGAAGACTTTTGCAATCAATCTTGAATGTACTAAGCAAAAATACATATATTCTTCAAGATTGTAATAGTATTCAGTTACCTGATTTTGAACGTTGAATGATTATTTTCTTTGCATAAGTTTCTGTAGCTCAATACTTACCCACACAATGACTCAGAAGTGCTCTGATTTTTTTTTTTTTACTGATCTCCTGTCACTTTTTCCAACAGTGTGACCTGTGCTGTTGCCACACAACAGCTCCTGCAGGACACACTTCTGTTTCTCTGTGTGTGACCTATTTTCATTTGCTTAAGCACAGCTGTTACTCTAGCCCTCCTCGGAAATGCAGGATATACAATATGAATGAAAAGGAAATAATGGCTTCACAATACCCTAGTGGGGCTATAGAACTCATTGCCTCACAGTACAAATGTGTAGCAGAGTTAAAGGAGCACAGGATATTCCTCAGAATTCTGAGAGCTAAAGTGGTTAAGCTTCTTTTGAAGTCTAAATATTTGTGCTTTGTGGAATACATCTTAAGTCAGTTTTTCCTAAGTCTCACTCAAGGCTTTTTGTTTTTATCTGAAGCACTTATTGTTGGCCACAGGCTGTAACTCCAGATCAGCCAGTCTTCTGATTTAATACAACAATTTCCACAGCCTCATTGTTCAATGTGTAATGAATATTGTTATGCTTTCTTGGAACTAGTGTTACGTTATGCATGAATGAAGGAGGCATTGAACCATATAGAAACTTCCTAAGTGAATGCAATGATAAATTTGAGTCTACTGTAATTGAATTTTGTTTTAACTCCATGTAGTAGTTGATTGGGATAGGAATTCTGAAAACATGCAAAAAGTTCATCAGTGCTGCCTGCGCATGACATCATGGGGTGATAGCAAGGCTGTACATGGGCTGCGGAATGAGGTAGAGCAGATCATGGGATTGTCTGATTTCTGTTCTGAACTGTACCTCCTTACTGTCCTCAGATGTAGGAGCTGATAGGAGCAATGTGCTCTGCTCAGCATATTCATAAACATTAGCCTAATAATCTTACAAATTCATAGAATTGACCTTGACACTATTTTGCCTTGACTTGTCATTTTCAGGAAAGTTGTATATGATCTTGGTCCTTTGCCACCATCAGAGGGAAGGGATGGTGATAATAGTTCCCATGTTTTCCTATCATATCCCTCTTTCAGAGAAGTGAGGTAGTGTTGAGTAAACTGTCTGTATGAACTAATCTGTATGCTTATGGTAGCTGACTAGCTGGAAATCTTCAGTAATCTGCCTATATGGTGACTTGACTGTTTCTGAAGCTGCTTCATATATGATATGGATTTGGTCAAGCACTTTTGGTTCTGACTGTACCTATGCAAATAGTAGTCTCAAGAAACTTTAATCTAAGTGATAGTGTGTTTTACTTCCTTTTCTTCTATAGAGGATTGCCATGATCAGCTGCTCTTAAGACTTCTGTAAACTGTGCTGTTTTATTCCCAGTGAGCTCCCCCATCTCACCAAGCAGAGCCTTACTGCCAATTCCATTCTTCCTTGACCTTTGGTTTTCTTTCATTTTGTCTTCTGTGAAGAAACATTAACTTTAACTGTCTGCAGCATTTTTCTTATGAGACTGATAGCTGGCTTTAACTACTGAGAATGCAACATTTCAGTTTTTTAATCTTACTGGAGATTACCACTAGGTGTCCACTGACTGTTAGCTATACTTAACATTCATGAGGAGTTTTTTCCTAGACTAAACTTTTTCCCCCGTCTTGAAAATGATGCAGGTAGCAGGCTGTCAGATCCAACCAAAGCAGTCAGTGGTTTCAGTGTCTCATTCTCAGCTGGTGGCTTGCTCATAGTAAAAAAAATTCCTATTGCATACTGTAAGCAACACAAACTTGGTTGAAGCGTAGCAAAATGCTGAGATATTCTGGGGATTATAGGTTAGGAATAAGGAATAACTACTTATTCCTAACCTGGCCTCCTAAATGGCAAAATGCAGCCCCCAAAATATCAAGTCCCATTTTGTGATGTCTAGAAGCAAAGATTTATAAGGACAGAAGGCCAAAAAGCTATTGTCTGCCTAGTGCAACTAATTTGATTTATTTTTGACTTCTGCTCCGTACAAATGTGGCTAAATGAGCTATTATTTATTTTGTGCTGATTGCATATGCCTGTTCCCACATAATCTATTTATCTTCTGCCTTTTACATCTGGAACAGAAATTGTGATGTTTGCTTGGATCCTCTTATTTCATTATCTTACCTTTACTGTATGAAATAGTTTGCTCAGTTTGCGTTACAGGTATGCTGATGAACACACAGTAGAAACTTCCTGAGCATGTCCATGTAAGTGGAATCCGTTTTCATCATTGGGCCACCAACGCAGTTAAGGACTAGGAGGACCTGCTTAGTGAGGAGAGGCTGAAGAAATGTCTTCAGCCCAGAGAAGACAGCTCTGGGGGGACCTAAAAGCAGCCTGCCAATACCTTTAAGGAGATGGAGCCAGGCTCTTCAGTGGTGCATGGTAGGAGGATGAGGGACAACAGGTGTAAAGCGAAATGAGAGGTTCAGTCTGGATATAAGGAAAAACTATTTCACCATGAGATGAGTCAGGGAGTACAGCAGGTCGCCTGGAGAGGTTGTTAGGTCTGTGTCTTTACTGGATAAAGCCCTGACCAACCTGGCCTAACCTCAGAGCTGACTGCTTGAAGCAGGAGCTTGGACTGGAGACTGACAGACATACCTTCCAATCTGAATTGTCCTATGATGCTATGTTTTGCCTTCTGTTCAGTGGCAGATCATAGGCTGTTGGTTTGTCGCAGTTGGAAGTCTTAATAAAATGTGCTGAGATTTCAGATATCTGTCAGTGTGTTTATAGCACAAAGAGCTCCTGAATAGCTAAAAGAATATTTAATCGTAGGCAGTTTTGCTTTTCTTATGAATAAATGGTAGTAAAAGCTACAGTGCACATGACTGCATGACTATTGGCTGGGCAAAATTCCTAGATTGTCTTTCTGAAACCAGCTTGTGATGGCAAGATTTCCATCTCTTGTTTCATGTCATCTTGGAATACACAGAAGTCCAGTGTGCAGTTGTCGGCACACTGCCCTTGTTCAGACAGGACTGGGAGGCAGGGGGGTGAGAAGTAGACTGCCCCTCTGTTGATAATCTTTATTCTAAATGTGATTGTTCTTGTGAAATCTATGGGGCTGTCAGCAAAGTAAAGGCAACTGCTCATATTGGCATGTTTTATTCAACAGAACTGTGAATATTGTGACCTGAACTCTTGTGACAGTTGAACTGTTACTTTCACTTCTGTGTTTTAAGTTTACATAACCTGATCCTGACCTTTCTTAGGTGGGGAAAAAAAAAAAGAAATTGTTCTGAAGGTTGTATGTTTTTACTAACCTTTCTCTGATATTGTACTGATGTTTTTCCAGTTGTGACAACTAATTCCCACACATCTAACCAGACAATGTTGTGTTGTGACTTCAGCTGCTTTTTCACTGAGCTTAAATTTTATCTGCATGTAAAATGGCCCTGAAAGATGCTTCTTTTTGACCTTTGCTTTGTATACACTTATTTCAAGCTTTAGCATTGTTATTTCATTGCCAAGTCAATATTCAACAGTAATTAATCTCAGAATGGAGCTGAGGTTGGCAGGGACTTCTGCAGACTGTCTATCCAACTGCTGCTCGGGGCAGGGCCACACAGAACATGTTACTCAGGCCCATGTCCAATTGGGATTTGAATATCGCCATGGACTGAAGGCTTCCTGGGCAGCCTATTGTAGTGTTTTACCACCCTCCCAGTAAATTTTTTTTTGTGCTTAAGTGGCATTCCCTGTGTTGTAGTTTGTACCACTGCTGCTCATCCTGTTACTGGGCACCACTGAGCAGAGCCTTACTCTGTTGTCTTTACTTTCCTCAATCAGAAATTATCTAGCATTGATAAGAATCACCCTAAGCCTTCTCATCTTGGGGTTTCTCAGCATGGTTCCTAATATTTTTGTATGCAAATCTCTTTCCCCTTTCACACCTTGTTCCAGTCTTACCCATTTTTAATTTAGTGATTCTACTTTCAGTTTCAATATTCCCATTTAAAAATATCTGAGGTATCTGTCCTTGTTCCTCCTGAGTAGGGAAAAGTAGGAGTTAATCAAAGACTTCTAGGACCAAATGTGATTACAACCACTTTCACAGAGTCACAGAATGGTCAGGATTGGAAGGGACCTCTGGAGATCATCTAGTCCATCCTCCCTGCCAGAGCAGGGTTGCACAGGTTGGCGTCCAGGCGGGTTTTGAATGTCTCCAGAGTGGGAGACTCCACAGCCTCTCTGGGCAGCCTGTTCCACTGCTCTGCCACCCTCAGAGTAAAGAAGTTCCTCCTCATGTCTAGATGGAACTTCCTATGTTCAAGTTTGTGCCCGTTACCTCTTGTCCTATCACTGGGCACCACTGAAAAAAGACTGTTTCCATCTTCCTGGCACCCTCCCTTTAAGTATTTATAAGCATTGATAAGATGCCCTCTCAGTCTTCTCCAGACTAAAAAGACCCAAGTCCCCTCAGCCTTTCATCATAAGAAAGATGCTCCTATCCCCTAATCATCTTAGTAGCTCTTTGCTGTAACCTCTCCAGCAGTTCCCTGTCCTTGAGCCGGGGAGCCCAGAACTGGACACAATACTCCAGATGCAGCCTCACCAGGACAGTACTTCCTTAAATAATATGATGAGCACAAGCTGACTAAGAGTGAAGTAGCCATTATAGCCTTTGATGTATGTGCTAGGAAAGCATCAAACTTTTGTCTATAAGCAACTGAATAAAGTCCACAAAGCATGTATCCCTTTAAACTGCCAGCTTTCCTTTGTACCTCTTCATATACTTGTGCTTACAGTACTGTGTGGCAAAAATGTAATTTGGTATACACCATGCATTTCTGCATGCATTCTGTCATAGAAAATGTAGTCTTGCCTTCCTTCTCAGGTTCTGATCACAGACATGAAGTACTGGTGCTGGATTTTTGCCTAAGATCTGCTCATAGCATGTTGCATACTTCCAGCCTTTATACCTGTGATGCTTTTCCACACAGGCCTTACACTGATGGTAGTGAATAAAACTCCAGTTTTGCTTTGTGCCTCTCTAAATATTCCCCAGACCTGTACATCCTTCTGCAGCTAGGACCGTATATTCATGTGCCTGTTAACTGTGCAGTCTTGCAACGGCAGAGTGGGCTATAATTCTGCTGTGGATGTGACTATACAATATATAAACAATGCTCATAAGTTTATTGCTTCATATATCTTCCTGACATCTTTAACACTGTAGTAATGTTCATAATGTAAAAGGAGGACTTTGGGTAATACAGTTTTTTCTTTTTATTTGGCTTAAAAATTGCTCACCCTTTTTTCCACTCAGGAGTATGTGTGTATTAACATGTACTGCATTCTCAGATAAGGAGCAGTCACTTAGTGCTATCTTCCTGACCATCCCAATTTGTCCATTAGCAATTCTGTTCCACTCAGCTGTTCTGCATCTATAAGATCCCCAGTGCCCCATCAGAAAAGCACTTTGAAGCTTTCACATGAGATCTGCTTTTAAGCTGAAGCTTTACTGCTGGCCCTGCATCTTCCACATTACAGCTGTGTAGCAGCTATGTCTGCTTCCAGTCTCAAATCACGTTGACCCTGACCTGGGCCTGTGGCTTGGCTTCCTGCCTCATCACTATGGACTTGCTGGGTGATCTCTGGGCAGTATCTGCCCAGATCCCTGTCTCTGGATGCAATTCTGACACAGACTTGCCTTGCCCTTGCTGGAGTGCTTACTGCTGCCTGCCTTCACGCTTGGCTCCTGGCTCAGCATTCTTTGCAGAGCAGCTGGCTCTTGCTACTCCATGACAGCATATCACAACCTGAAGGGTTACCTGGCCTGCAGGTGGGCAGAGATCATGACTGTGGGTTTGTAGGATTCTGTAATGCATGAGGACATGGAGGCTTTTATCCTCTGAATTTCTCTACTTTATTACAGATTACCACATATACCACAAAAATCATCATTAGTGAGTATGATCCATAAATTGAGTATAAATATCAAGCTATTACAAATTAGTGTCAGCAATCAATATAGCAACATAAATAGTATGGTAGAAATCAATTGTATAGCAACAATCAATACAATAGTAACAACCAAATAGGTATATGCTATTATAGGTTACTACAAACTTCTCACTAGTGAAGCAAACTTATTAACAATATAACAGCAGCTATACTTATGGTAGATTACTTGTATGTACACGGTACCAAGTGCATTCAAGAGATTCCAGAGAGGGACCCAACCTTCCCAGAAGCGAGAGGACAAACTGAACAGACCTCAGAGGTGGGCCTGGAGGGGGACCAATAAAATAAGTCTCACTACAAAGCTGATCTGCATCACAGAGTTTGGAGTCAGTCAGGTGTCCCTAGTGGTGGTCCAAGATCTCATAGAAAGTTTGTGTGGAGAGTTCAACCTGTTAAAGGAAAAAAAAAAAAAAAAAAAAAAGTAGGTGCAGCACTGGAAGTTCTCAGAGAGAAGCTGAACTTTGGATAAAAATGTCTTCCTTGTATCATATAGATATAAGAGAGTGTAGAATTCCATTGCTTTGAACAGCCAATAGATTTTGTTAATTTCTAGTTTTCACCTGTAGCTGCTAATAGATGATGGTTTTTGTTCTTTCAGACCAAATTTTCTCAGACTGTTTCTGCTTTTTCAGATGATACATTGCTGTTACAGTTTCTTGGGTTTTGTGCACTTATTGATGGTATCTTAGGATATCTCTGGTTTCTAGGTGCCCAGCTGTCTACTTCGAAGACACCAGCTGCACTTTTCAAGGATGTTTCTCATTCCTAAGTCTAATTCCCAGGCTGGCTGGCATTTCTCTGTCAGTATTTTTCAGCAGACATTTTTTCTTGTTCAGTAATTCTTTTTTCCTTCTAACCATGCCACCTTTATGGCTGCTCACATCACAAGATTAAGAGAGGGACAAAGTCTAGGGCTCCATTTAGAGTGTGGGTGCAAAGGGGCCACCTTGGTTTAGGCTGCCAAAAGACCTCTCCCCTGAGACTGCTTGGTCTAAGTTAGGGCTGGAGTCTGAGGCTGAGAGAAGGACTATGGTTAGGAGCAAAGCAAAGCCTCGAGTTCCATTTGGTGTGGGCTGAAGGGAGCTGCCAAGGGAAGAGTTGGGCTGCCAAAAGGTCTCCCCCAGAGAACACTGGTTTTGTGCTGTTGCTGGGATTCTTGGCTTAATGCTCTGGCTGCGCCCATCCTTAAGGTTAGGAGAGAGGCAAATCCTAGAGCTTCTGTTGGAGTAGGGCTGCAAAACGGGGCTCCAAAGGAAGGGGCAGGCTGCTAGAAGGCACACCAGATGATTCCCTCCCCCTCTCCAAGAACATTCTTGTCTGGCTTATGGCTGGGGTCTGGTTCTGAGGCTCATCCCATTCCTAGGATTATGTTTAGAAGTGAAATCCAGCTTGGAGCTCCAGGTTGATTGGGCTTGTAAAGGGGGCATTTTTGCCTTCTGTTTTCAGTCCTCTATGATGTCTCTTCTGAGAATAATTTGGCTGTCTTGAGCTCTTTTTCCTTCTTGGCTACATGCATTATCATGTTTGGAATACAATTTCCCACTTCATGGTTGAATTCATGACAGTTCTTTTCCCTGGACTGTCGCTAGTTCTGGTTTTTTGGGGGGTTTGGTGTCTGTGTCGTGTGTGTGTTGTGTTGTCCGTCCCCCCCCCCGCCATTATTTTATTTGCAGTGCTTTACATCACTGGTCAGCCTGCAGAGGTGGTGTTAGGTATTGCCTGGCGACTCATCTCTGCAAGCTCTTTCTGACGGAGCGCAACGTTGGTCAGGTCCATTTTTCCACATTCAGTTTTGTCTCATCACACTCCCCCTACAGAGAGGAATGAAAATTTAATTACAGGAGACTTCATAACCACCTTTTTTGTTTTTGAAGTCTGCTTTGAAGAGCCCATGCATATTTATGACTGAAGGCATAATACTCTGAATAAATATTTTTCCCTGTGTTGCTTCCCTGTTCTGTGTGTTTTAAGCCCTGCAATTGGAAAGCGGTGGTGTTAATTTGGGTGATAGAACGTGCTCAGAGAGGGCCTGTTCAGAAGTGATATGACGTTTATTTGATTCTCTCCTGGACAAAATGCTGATAAATGGTCCGTCTGCCTTTATCTCATAGCCAGCAGGGTCTCTGTGGTGTTAATGGATTTGTTGCTTCAGAAAACAGTGGTAGGGCAGGTATTCTACCTTGACCTAAGAGATAGGCTTTTCAGCTCACGTTTTAGCTCTTGGGGCTTTGAGTTTTAAAAAGATGAAGTACTGTTCATAGGCCTGAGCTTGTTCTCTGCTCTCTGTACATGAAGGTGTATTATGTCCACAGCCTCCAAAGGTACCTTTGTAAAAGCAGGTGCCCTAGTTGAGTTTCAAAAAGTTGCTAGGTATTTGACAGCGTGCTTTTCTGCAAATGTCATTAGGTGTGTTCCTTAAAGTCAGCTTAAGAGTGTTATATATGTATGCATGAATATTTCCATGGTATAGTTAGAAGATTAAAGGGTAACGAAAGTTAGATTTTATTTAAAGAAATTTGTATATAAAATATCTTTAATTGGGCTGACACCTAGTGGTGGGTATACTTCTAATACAGTAATACACAGTCTATGGACCCTTTGGTCCTGTGGGTCCTCTAACTTAAACTAAGGCTGCTTGAAACTATGCTTTTCTCAGGAGAGGCCAGAGAAGACCTGGATTTGCTCAAACAAAGGGTTGTTCCTGGAGTTCCTGCCCTCCACCATTCCTGAAACACCTGTCTTCCTCCTGCCTGCTTTTCCCTCTCATCATCCTTTGGGGTGCACTGCTTTGCCGTATGCTGCTTGGTCTGTATGTTAACAGAGCAGATAAGATTACTATAGTACTTCACATATTTTTTTCCTGCTCTTTCCTGCTGAATAGCTGATGATGCACTTTGTGTGTCTAAATTAGAAAAGGAAGGAGATGTTCAGGATGTTTTCTGCTATTATCCAGCTGATTAAACAGCTTCTTTTAAAGTGGCAAAGCTTTCACTTGATCAGACCTCTAAGGAAAGAAACCCAACTGAAAAATGAAAAAGTGAATCAAAAAGGAGGTCCCCGTGCCTGAGGATCAAACAGCACTGAGTGCATGAAAACAAGAGCCAGGAAGAATCAACACTTTCAGAGTGGCTGAAATATATGGAGCGTGGATATAATAGGAAATGTGGGCCATTGGTTTACTTAATATGGTCTACTTCATAATATTTGGTCTCCTGGAAGGTACTACCTCTCCTTATGCTACTTTCCTATAGCTTAGATGATCCCAGCTATACTACAATGCATACAGAAATGGCTTTTCTCACCAACTAGAGGCCAGCACTGTCTGACCTGGGTAGCACTGCTCATCTTGAGTTTATTTCACTTCTTACTCATTTCATTTTAAAGTATTTTTTTTAATAACTAGAGCTAATACTATACAGCACCAGTGGGTTTACAGGGCCAGGTATGATGCATTTTGCCTGTGTCTAGGGCTTTGTCTGTCTTTCCCAATTTAATTTTTATGGGTGTCGTTAATTGTCCCATAATGTCTATCTGTCATCAACTTTTTATAAAGAGTACAAATAAAGACAGGGATGCAAATGACTGTAAATCCCTGAAGCAGAATTTAAGAATGTGGCACCAGGGTAAATCATAATCCAGCAATGTAATTTTTCCCCTCTCTGTTTGTTTATTGGTGAATTGATCTACACTGTTTTTAGTAAGGAAGAAGGTTCTTGGCTCTTATATAGGCAGTTATTCATGTAGGTTCAATATTTATTGTAGATATATTTTGGCAGTTTACTGAAAAAATATCTTTTTTGGTTTGCCAACAATTATAAAATATAAACTTTCCACTTTTGATGAATCTTTTTAGGGTTAGTAGCTCTGGTTTTAGTTCTTCCAGAGAATGCATTGTTGTCCAGTAGATCGTTTTGCACTAGTTATAAATCAAAGGCATTTTCTTTGCAAGAGCCTATTTCATTAGATTAAATATAAAAATTATTCTAAGAAGCACTCACCAGATTTGCAAGTAGCTAAAATGACTGACAATTAGACAATCAGGCTTCTTATGTCTCTCCAAGCATTCTGGTGCTATCTCAAGTAACTGAAAGGTAACAGCTAAGCTATCATGTAGCAGGTCTTAGCTTATCACTAAAATAGTTTAAAACTTCTTATTCCATTTACCAAGAGGACATCTCCCTAAATTGGTTGCTTATCTATTTATTGCCTTTTTCAAACTGGGAAAAAAATTTCAATCTACTAACATTCTCAAAGTAAAATAAACGAATACAAGTTGGTAATGCTCTTAATTAGCCAAGTACTTTCTTTAAAATATTGATTGTAATTGGATTAGTGTTTGTCAGCAATGACAATGGTAAGGCCCATCATCTGTATTTCCTTCGTTAAGGTAGTAGGAATAGTGTTGACTTCATTAATTTTCTTGGGAAACTGAGTATTTAAGTGCTTCAAACTAGTCTGTTATCACTGCAAGGAGCTACTTATCAATATTTTGTCTCTTGATCATTGTAGTCCAAATAAATTTTAGTGTCTGAATATTTCCAAAAATTACCTACAGTATCAAATGCATTAATTATTTATTTTTGCAAGGTTTTGTGTAACAGTATGCTGCTAGGATCAAGCAATATTTTAATCTTGTTATTCTAATTTAATAATAATTTTTAATTTTTATCACCAATAACAAATCAAGGGTGAAACAAATAACTGGATTTGAAGGGAATATTCCTCTGGTTTAACCCCAGTCACTAATTTTCAAAATGTAAGTTAGCATCTATCTTTTCCTCAGAGATAGACTTTGCATATTCTCAGTCCAACTTCTTAAGTTTTTATGTCAGTTCTATGAACTGGACTTTTTTTCTCATTTTTCTTTTTTTAATTACAAGCAAATTCTAAAATCTTTTACCTTGAATACAACTTCTGGGCATGCCAGAAGGCAGTGGGGGGGAGGGGGGCTGAGGTATATAGTTCATGTCAGAAATTGAGTAACACAACAATGTGATAGTCCATATCTACCGATAGCAAAAAGTTACTTTTTTTTTTTTGTCATTAGTGAATTAAATATATTCAAGGCCCATGTAATCTGTCATATGTATAATATCTGTGCTAACTCCAAGGTGAGTTGATGCTCCATATGCTGCAAAAGTTGCTGGAGATAAATGAGAGTTGTGCTGTAATAAGTGCAGAAGACCCCAACTCTATGCACTGTGTAATTTGGATTAGACCAGAAATCCATTGTTATGATGGGATATTCTCCAGTCTTTGTTCCCTTCTGCTGTTCTTGTCCCTCAGAGAATTCCTCTTACTGCCCAAGACATCTCTGGCTTGAATTTGGCATGTTTGTTTCCTGTGGTCCTTCACTAGACTGCTAGAGGCACAAGTGGTGCCTGCCCCAAGATAGGACTTGTGGCAGAGGGTCATGCCCTGCTGTCCCATTCTGCTGCAGCATCTCTCCCCTCCCTGTTCCAGCGTGCCCAGGTGCCTGCCATCCCTGTTGCTGTTCCCATTAGTGATTGTCTTAGATCTTCCACAATACTGATACAAAACAATTATAATGGCACTGTCAAATACTGTGATAGAGCTTTATTAACTGATTTGAAAAGCATTATGGTATATAAAATTCCTAATGGTACACTTCCACCTACTGTGCATAACTGATTATAGTGTTGAAATTGCATTGCAGTTACCAGAAAACTACTTAAATCACTTCAATAAATGCATTGATATGGGCAGTATAATGTGGTACTCAATGTGCTGTCACTGATACTGAGTATGTAAACATGGCACATTTGTGTAGTTCCTATACTACTTGTGGTGGCGATATGGAAGACTAGTCTATTTACACTGGCTGATCTTAGCAGTAAGATAAAAACCACGAGCCACAAAAAAGTCAAATATATCAGTTAATGTTCACCACAAGTGTGCCAAGTCCTCTTTTGCCTCTTTCCAAAGAGGGTACGTGTATCAAAGTGCTCATGAGAAAGACAACAGAGCCTTTGGCACCAAGGGTGAAACACAGAGTGCTTCCAGTAGCGCAGCTGCTTGCTGTAATGTGCATTTATCTTGGTGTTGTCAATACTGGCAGTGGTTGGTTTTCTGGCAGGCTTCCTACCACATCAGTGGGTGATGTTCCAACTCTGAAAATTAAAGGATACAATTTTATTTCTTTACCTTGCACTCTTAACAAGAGTACAGTGTACAAGGTCCCTATTGTTTTAGTTGGTGTTGCCAGTGTAATTAAGCCTCTCTCAGAATTGATTTGGCATTCACTTCAGTCACTGAATAACACTCTACATCATATCAGGGGCTGATTACCTACAGCAGTAGTGGGCCAGTCCACTGACCCACAGCAGGACCTGCTAGAAAGGGAAATGTGCAATAGGCTCTGCAAGATTACAGGGAAGAAAACATTTATTTGGAATACATGTGTGGCCCTTTTGTAGCCACGTCTTTAAAAGAGGAAAAAAAAATAGCCAGATGTTTACTATGGAAAAATATTAATTTAAGCTTTGTCTCAGCTGGCTTCTTAAAAAGAAAAATAAGGCCTTCATATGGGTTGGTTATTGCCCTGTCCTCCTGAGCACTGGGATGCCTCAGGAGTGAGTGTCGCCAAGCCACTGCTTAGGTCCTGGCCCACATGATATGTGGGGATGGCCAACAAATAGGTGAGAGGACCAAGGAAGTTTGGCAGTATGGAAGCTGAGAGGTTTTGCATAGAGAAGAGGGAGGCAAGCCTGACTGGGAGGGTGGGATTCCATTCAGAGGGCTGCAGCATGGTCAAGTGAGGGCCTGACATAGAGGCCATGTCACCCTTCCCTGTCCTGAGATTTGGTAGTAGTAGAGACCTGGTCTTAGACCAGTGGTCATGCACAATCAAGTGCTGCTGTATGTGCTTGCAGTTGAAGCAACTCATAGCAGGGAAAGGCATCTGAACATCCTCCCTGATGTGTGCTAGTAGCTCGCTTTTCATTTTCTTCTGTGTCGTTCTGGTATAGGCTGCAGCACAGGGCTCTAGTATTCCCTTCTATGCTTGCAGAGACAGGCTCTGCCCCAAAATAATGGGTAAGGCCACTTTGCAGTTTGCTAGGTTAGTTTTTATACAGCAAGATGGGAAGGATGAATATAGGATGCCTTAAAGTATGATATTGACATGTGTCTGAACTTGGGAAGCCTCAAGTCTATTGGGACAGGCAAGTGGTGGACTGTGGCAAGTAAGGTGATGTGATATTAGCAAGGTCTTGTCCATACAACAGCAATCCCTGCTATCATCTTACCCCAATCACTCGAGGTTTCATTCTAGACTGAGCCACTTGATTCACTGGGGTATTTATTATGTAGATGATGAGGCTGGCTGTTCCCAGTCTGGCTTCTTAGGGCTATTTTGTAACATGGACACAGCCTGTGAGGACTTTTTGCTGTTTTCTGTGTGAGAATGGTTTAATCAGTCAGTGGCACATACTGAGCTTTGCGGTTGTATGCAAAGCTACACTCACTGCTGCTGGTTCACAAAGTTTGCAACTGTTCATGTAAGAATTTCATGTGTCTGACTCATCATGAATGAGGCCAAGTGACAAAGTACCTTGCAGTTATTTTTCTTTTCTCCCCCTAAAGAGTAGGAGGAAAGCAGAGATATTCCTCCCCCCTGCATAGAAATAACAAGCCTGGATTTGATCTATTTTTGGGGTTTTTTTTCCTAATGCATAGAACTAGGTTGTGAAATCCATCTGCATGCTGTCTGGCAAGTTTCTTTGAACTTTCTTGAATAGTCAGCAATCATTTTTGATGCAGCCAGAGTCTTTGAACACCACTGGTTATAGAAGACACATGTTGATATAGAAGAATGCTGCATTGCTGTCTCTTGGATAGTCAGCCAATAGTCCCACACAATGCAAACTGTAGCACTTAATTTCTCAGTCAGAAGTACTGTTTAACAGTATTATCTTGGCTGGTTTTGTCTGCTGCGTAAGTGTAGGAGAGTCTAATATTAAAGACTCATGGACTTCTGTTACTATTGAAAGTGTAGTGATTTCCCTGAAGAGTTTGTAGCTGGGTATTTGACACCTTGCATTTAACACTTTCAGGAGGTCTGACATCCTCTTTCCTCCACGGTAAAAAGTGAGATTTCGTTCCTGCAAATGTACTCTATAGTAAGGCTTTAAATTTCTTTTTTAGCTTTTTGTAATCAGTGAAGTGGGACTTATTCTTGTTGATGGATGGCCTCAATCTTCTGATGAATACTGTCCCCATATGTCTATTATGAAGCTAAAATTAGTCCATCTTTAGATGCATGAGTTGGGGTATAGTGACAGGAGTGAATATTTGGGGACTGCAAGAGTATTGCAGAAGTTTCTGTGTTGTCAATATGTTGGCCAGGAGTTGTACTTTCTGTAAGATAAACCTTCATAGGTACTCTCAGGTAATACCTCATTTTTCCTTCCCAGAGGAACTTAGTCCCAAGAAAACTTGTCCAGTGCTGGAGAACACCGCGTGAACAGCAGCCACATCACCACATTCCTCTCCTCTCACAGCAAACTCTTCCTTTCCTCAGTTACGGCTCATTTACAAAGCCCAGGTCTCAAATATATCCATTCTATTGAAGGAAGTCAGTCCCAACCTCACAGTTGCATGATCTCATCCCTTAATTGTAGATTAAAAATTTTGGGGCTTTTGGTAATTATTTGCATTTCATTTCTGATATCCTGGCATTCTTGCACAGGAGGACTCATGGCCAGCCCATGTGCTTTTGGATTCTCTTGCTTCATGACAAAAACTGGGACAAAACTAACATGAGCAAAAACTTTTGAACCTAGATGATCAGTGGAAATTATTATTGTCAGAACTCTTCTTAAAGTATCACTGCAGCAAAAATAGTTGAAGTATTAGAAGCTATTAAAATATTTATGAAAAATCACTGAACAAAAAAAATGCCACTTTTACAATAACTTAGTGTGTGTTAGTGGCTGAAAAACTTCAGTAAGTCTTAATTTCCACTTGTTATACTCAAAGTTTTAGTATTGCTTCTCGATTCTGTGTAGTTTTGTGCTAGTCATCTGAATTTCAGGATCAGCAGCCAGGCAACAATTTCTTGGTCCGGTTTTGCTGAATGGTGTTGCTTTTTGATCAGTCAGAGGTTTCCAAATATATTGCACTGTCTTTAAGTCAGTAACTTTTGGTGGGAAGACTGTTTTGCTCATTTTCTGTCATGCATCAAATTAAAGCCTTGTTTTGTGCAGTTTTTGTGCAGCTTCTTGCAGTTGCATTTTGCTAATCTTTTCCCACAAAAGAGTGGATAAAATGTTGTATGTCAATTAATTGGCCATGACTAAGAAGTCTTTGAAGCTGAGAGTTAATTTTAATGCTCACTAGCTGAAATTATTTAACTCCTATTTTATTAGAAGAATATTTCTTCATGTGACTGTATTGCTTGACCCACTGAAATAAAGTCAAAATTCCCTGTGTTGCTATTATAGCTTTCATTTTCTGCCCTTGATCACATTGGTTGAAAATGGCTGTAGATAAATGTTATTCTTATTTGATCAATTATGCCTTGATTTAGTCTTTTTATTGGTAAAAAATTGTGCTTTGAGCTATTTTGAAACGTGTGCACTGGAAGATTTTGGATTCAACCAGTTTTGGCATATCCTGTTTTCTGTTTGCCTGGAGATTGTTCAAGGTTTTTACTGTGCAATTAATCAGATTTTGGCTTTGGATGGAGTCATAAAGGGAGACTGTGAAGCATTTTGTAACAAAGCCAACTCCTCCAAAATATCTGTTACAGAGCTAGTTTAATTTAAGAAATGGTAATTAGCTATCTCTTTCATTGTTCTGGCACAAATGGATTTTTTTGAAAACTAAGTATATAGGGCAGAATATTTGTAGTGGAACATAGACTATAGACAGATCCAGATCTGGATGGTGGCACATGCAAATCTTGCCCATTTTCCCATCAAAGTCTTCAGTAACTTCTTAGAATTCAGCTTGATTTTGCAGGATTCATCACAGATAAACTACTTAACAAACACTGCTGGATTAAATGTAGTTCGTTTCGGATACATCATAATCCAAAACTAACTGCAGGCAGTAATTTGTTCTAACACTGGCCAAAGTATGACAAAAACACTGAAGTAATTTGATTTGAATAGCAGGTCATGACTTTTACTTGTAATTGTACAGGTATTTATAACAATATTGTATGCACACGTATCTACACATCCCGAGATGAATTGTGTCCAGTCATGGATATGTGCATTCTGGCCTGTGCCCCTGGGGACAGGGATTCCAAAATTATTTGGTCGGTTAGGGACCACTTAGGTAAAAGAAAGGAGATTTTCTCTTGCAGGATTGAGGAGTTCACCCCTCCTTGTCCCAAAGCTCAAGTTTTCAAAGTCCAGCCCAGATTTAGCTTGAAAATAGGTAAAGGTTCAGCTGTTATCAGATCTGCTCTGAGGACAAGTATTTGACACTGCCACCAGGTATGATATGTACAGCATAGCCTCCCTTCCAGGTATCTCTGTGCTTGGCCAGCCCATGATTGAATGCTGATTTTTATACTCTGGAGAAGTGACCTTCTGATAGATGCACGGATCCATAGAGAGATCTAACCCTATGAGTTGCTCTGCGCCCAGAGGATACAGTTTCTGCAGCAGTGAGATGTTCATTGCCTCATGAAGCCTGTCCTTGTTCCAGTCCTTCAGTATTTTCTCTTGTCTTAGAATCATAGAATGGTTTGGGTTGGAAGAGACCTTTAAAGATCCAGACCCACAACCTTTAAAGGTCCAAACCCCCTGCTGTGGGCAGGGACATCATCCACTAGATCAGGTTGCTCAAAGCCCTATCCATCCTGGCTTTGACACTTCCAGGGATGGGGTATCTACAACTTCTCTGGGCAACCTATTCCGGTGTCTCACCGCCCGCATAATAAAAGTATATACATTCCTTATATTTAATCTAAATCTACCCTCTTTTGGTTTAGAAGTGTTGCCCCTTGTCCTGTCACTAGAGGCCCTGGTAAAAAGTGTCTCTCCATCTTATAAGCCCTCTTCATATATTGAAAGGCTGCAGTAAGTTCTCCCTGAAGAATTCTCCAGGCTACACAACTCTCTCAGCCTGTCTTCATAGGAGAGATGCTCTATCCCTCTGATTATTTTTGTGCCCTGCTTCTGGACCTGCTCTAACAGGTCCATGTCTTTCCTGTGCTGAGGGGGCTTCAGAGCTGCATGCAGAACTCCAGATGGAGTCTCAGCAGAGTAGAGGAAGGGAAGGGAAAGAATTGCCTCCCTGGACTTGCTGTCCATGCTTATTTTTATGCAGCCCAGGATATGATTGGCGTTCTAGGCTGCAAGTGCACATTGCCAGCTCATCCATCAGTATTCCCACCTCCTTCTCTGCAGGTCTGCTCTCAATCCATTTATTCCCCAGCCTGTACTGATACTGGTGATTGCCCTGACCCAAGTGCAGGACCTTGCACTTGACCTTGTTGAACTTCATGAGGTTCGCATGGGTGTACTCCTCAAGACTGTCAAAGTCCCTCTGGATGCCATCCCTCCCTTCAAGCATATCAACTGCACTACTCAGCTTGGTGTCATCTGCAGACTTGCTGGGGGTGAACTCAATCCCACTATGTCATTAATGAAGATATTGAACAGTACTGATCCTGACACAGATCCCCGAGGGATGCGACTTGTTACTGATCTCCATTTGGACACTGAGCTGTTGACTGCAACTCTTTGGACATAGCCATGCAGCCAATTCCTCATCCATAGAAGAGTCCATGTCTCCAGTTCAGAGACATGGATGTTGTAGGGACTGTGTCAAAGGCCTTACAGAAGTCAAGGTAGTTACATAAGTTGCTCTTCTCTTGACCACTGATTCAGTCACTCCATCGTAGAAGGTCACCAGGTTAGTCAGGCATAATTTGACCTATGTGAAGCCAGAAATTTCAGAAAACAAATATGCCCTAACTTGTTCAGGTTAAATCAATGTATGACAGATCTCTTTGTTGCTGCAAACAAAACCTAGTTAGCAAAGTACTAGTTGTGTGTGTAACTGGTGGCCTGTGGGCTAACAGTCTAGATTGTCCAAATCTATATATAAATCATATACTTACTAAATTCAGTCACAGGAAAAAAAAAAAAAAGAATAAGCTCAGAATTCAGGTACAAGGTTTTAAAAGGTTAGGGCTGCCAGAAGAGTTTAATAGAATATTTATGGGGACAGTAATTTGCCATTGTAACTGTTTCTGTCAGATTAGTTGTCTTTAGGAATTTAAAAAATAAATAAAGGATGCTTTTGATGAAAAAAAAAATTATTGTTCCTTTTTTATTTGCTAATTGAGAAGTTCACAGATGAGACTTAAATGTGCCATAGAATCATAGAATTGTTTTGGTTGGAAGAGACCTTTAAGATCATCAAGTCCAACTGTTAACTTGGCACTGCCAAGTTACCACTAAATCATGTTCCTCAGCACTACATCTACATATATTTTAATTACCTCCAGGGATGGTGACTCAAACATTTCCCTGGGCAGCCTGTTTCGATGCTTGAGAACCCTTTTGGTGAAGAATTCTTTTCCTAATATCCAATCTAACACCACCAAGGGGGCCCAAAACTGAACACAGAATTTGAGGTGGAGCCTCACCAGTGCTGAGTACAGGGGGACATCGCTTCCCTAGTCCTGCTGGCTATTCCTGATACAGGCCAGGATGCCGTTGGCCGCCTTGGCCACCTGGGTACACTGCTGGCTCATATTCAGCTGGCTGTCAACCAACATGCTCAGGTCTTTTTCTGCTGGGCAGCTTTGCAGCCACTCTTCCCCAAGACTGTAGTGCTGCATGGGGTTGTTGTGACCCAAGTGCAGGACCCGGCATTTGGCCTTGTTGAACCTCACACCATTGGCCTCAGCCCGTCGATCCAGCCTGTCCAGATCCCTCTGTAGAGCCTTCCTACCCTCAAGTAGATCGACACTCCCACCTAATTTGGTGTCGTCAGTGAACTTACTGAGGGTGTACTTGATCCCCTTGTTCAGACCATTGATAAAGATATTAAAGAGAACAGGCCCCAGTACTGAACCCTGGGGAACACCATTTGTGGCTGGCTGCCAACTGGATTGAACTCCTTTCACCACAGCTCTTTGGGCCTGGCTATCCAGCCTGTTTTTTACCCAGCAAAGGGTATGCCCATCCAAGCCTGAGAATGCTGTGGGAAATGGTGTCAGAAGCTTTACTAAAGTCTAGGTAGACAACAGCCACAGCCTTTCCCTTGTCCACTAAGCAGGTCACATTGTCATAGAAGGAAATCACATTAGTCAAGCAGGAGCTGCCCTTCACAAACCCATGTTGACTGGGTTTATGTTAGCATATCCACATTATCCTGCTAGTGCAGAGAAGGCTAACAGAAATGTCGATGCAATTCAGCCTCCTTCATCAGCCTTACTACACTCCCTGCAATAATGACTGCATTTAGCTTTGTATTTATTGTTCAATCTTGCATTGTTTTTTTTTCTTCTTCTGTAAACATCAGATGTGAACCTGAGATTTTGTTTTAAGCATGATTCTGTTTTGAGAACTTCATTTTCTATTCTGCTTCTTGTATTAGACCTGAAAGTGTTCATTAGGGCAAAAATGCTCGGTGCGCACATCACTTACAGATGTTGCTGAAAATAATCAGTGTGAGTATTGCTTCCTGATATTGCCATAATATATCTAGCTATCTTTAGCAAATTAAAATCATTGTTTATTTGGAAGACCTTCATGCACCACATATTTGCTGTCAGGTCTGCGTTTCCTGCTGATTAATACATCTTTGAATAATATGAACTTCTTTTGGAGATAGTTACCATGAAAATCTAGTGACTGCTGCTATTCCATGGTAACATGCTATTTTTTCAGTCTTCAATTGCTTTGGCAAACAGTGAAAGCACAGAAATGATGAAGGTAGCAGTCTGAAAATACAAGAAAGGTGGAAATTTTATGAGAAGAGCCTTTCTTGTGAAGTCAGGATAAGCAAATTCTGAGTGGTTGCTAAAATTGAAGCAAACCTAATACTGCTACAGACCAGAGTAGCCAGCATTTTTGTAAATGCCATATGTGTCTTGTGGTATAGTAAAGGTTTTATGAATGTCTTGCTAAATCTGGAGGCTTTTTGCCTTCTTGTTTATGAAAATAAGTAACTGAGAAACAAAGTTTCTTGGTCTCTTTGATATGTCTACTTATGAAAAAGGGCTATAATACAGTTTTTTCTGCATGGAGGACCAAAAATTCACTCAGTCTTTGTATGTTCACATTTTATTGTACACACAGTGGAAAAGTCATTGAGTATTGCAGCTGTAACTTTTGTTTCCATGGTCTTGCACATCAACACTGTAGCTATGACTTATCTCATGAACGGTTAAAACAAATTCTGTGGATGCTACTTGTTCCTCTCTTTGCAACTGCTGTTTCTGTCACAAGAGTCCTTTTCACTGCCTTGTGTAGAAAGGTTGCGTTTTCCAGGCTTATTCACAGCTTTAAAGCCATCATGCTCCATTGTGAAGTGTAGTAGATGCAATTAACATCATCCTCTCTCAGCAACATCCTTTGCTCGTGCTCTTTTCTTTCTTGAACTGTTCATCACTAAATGAATATGTTACTATATAAATCTACGGTATACTGACATCTTGAACATTTTATAATTGGTCATCTCATGTCAAGAAGAATATAGTAACACTGAAAATGTTCTATCTAATAGATGGCTGATTTTCTGATCAAGGAATGGAGTGATTCCTGTATGAGGAACAGTTCGCTGAATCCTCATCCAGACTCTTTGGTCTCAAAGACACAACTGATCTGGGTTATGCATGTATAAAGCTGTGAATGGTGCAAACTGCACAGGGAACTTCTTCCATCCTCTTTCTGTGCAAGAATTGGTGGGTGTCAAAGCCACCTAGCCCATAGTAGGTTTAAAACAAATGCAAAATATAATTCATCATAACATGACACTTAGCTGTGGAACTGCTCTTCACAGGATATTGTGGATGCTAAAGATTTACATGGGTTCCAAAAATGATTGGATTAATTAATAGAAGAAAAATATGTCAATGACTATTAAATACAAAGATTCACTTCTGGCTCAGGAAGTCCATGAGATGATAATTCCTGGAAGCAGTGCTGAAGCTTGGACTGCTCAGATCAAACCTTGACATCTGGCAGGTCTGTTCTTACTCATTTGTGTGGTGCTGTAATCTGGCACTCAGGGCTTTACTGTGCAAATGCTGGGGAGAAATTTGTCCTGAAATATCTGTGCAGCTGAGGAAATAGAAAGTATCACCACAATGCCTCAGTGAAGCCAAGAGGGAAGCGATGTGGGAACCAAGAAATATGGTATCACAAAATGGTTGAGATTCGAAGGAACTTCTGGAAGTCATCTGGTCCATCCCCCTTGCTCAAGCAGGTCACCTTAGAGCTGCCTGCCCAGCACCATGACCAGACTTTTGCATATCTCCAAGGAGGGAGGTTCTACCACCTCCCTGGGCAACCTGTGCCAGTGCTCAGTGACCCTCAGAGCAAAACATTGTTTCCTGATGTTTAAATGATATCACATATGTTTCAGTTTGTGCCCATTGCATCTGGTCCTGTCACTGGGCACAGCTGAAAAGAGTCTGGCTCCATCCTCTTTACACACTCCTTTCAGGTCATTTTCTGAAAGCTGCTTTCCAACTGGGTGGCCCCTTGGCATGTGCTGGTGCATGAGGTTGTTCCTCCCCAGCTGCAGGACTTTGCACTTCTTGTTGAACTTCATGAGGTTCCTGTCAGCCCATTTCTCCAGCTTGTCAAGGTCCCTCTGGGTGGCAGCACAACGCTCTGGCATATCACCTACTGCTCCCAGTTTTGCGTCATCTGCAAACTTGCTTGAGGGTATGCTCTGCACCATCACCCAGATCATTAATGAAGATGGTAAACAGGATTATACCCAAAACTGATCCCTGGGCTATATTGCTAGTTACTGGCTTCCAGCTAGACTTTGTGCCACTGATCACCATTCTCTGGGTCTGGTCGTTCAGCCAGTTTTCAATCCATCTCCCTGTCTGCTCATCCAGCTCATACTTCAACAGCTTCTCTATGAGAATCTTGTGGCAGACAGTGTTGAAAGCATCACTGAAGTCTAGGTAGATTATATCCACTGCTCTCCCCTTATCTACCTGGCTAGTCATTTCATCATAGGAGGTTATCAAGTTTGGCAAGCATGACTTTCCTTTGGTGAATCCATGCTGACTCTTCCTGATGATTGTCTTCTATCACATGCTTGGAAATGGTTTCCAGGATTAGCTGCTTTATCACCTTTCAAGGGATCAAGCTGAGTCTATCTGGCCTGTAGTTCCCTGGGTCCTTCTTGAAGATAGGAGTGACATTTGCTTTCCTCTAGTCTTCAGGCACTTCTCCCAGTTACCGTGGTCAATCAAAGATTATAGAGAGTAGCCTCACAATGACATTGGCCAGCTTCCTCAGGTTCATCCCTCCCCAGGCAGAACTCCATGCACTCCAACTGCTCTCTCACCTAAAGGGCAACTCCCTTCCCTCGTCTTCTCAGCTTGTTCTTCCTAAGAGCCTGTATCCCTCCGTTGCAACAGCCCAGTCATGGGAGCCATCCCACTACATCTCCGTGATCCCAATGAGATTGTAGCCCTTCAACTGCACACAGATCTAAAACTCATCACATTTATTCTCTGCACTGTGTGCATTAGCATAGAGGCACTTCAGTGAGGCACTCCAGCATGTTGACGTACTAAAAAGGGTTCTGGGAATTTCTCCATAATGGTGCCCTGCAGGCACTTCCTTTCTTTACCTCCAAATGCTGGAGGTGACCCTGCCTAAGACCGTATTGCTGATTTTGTGAGCCCTTCCTTTCACATCACCCTATGCCCTTTGCTTATTGACTCTGTCACTCCCCACTCTTGTACTCATCTGAAGGGATGAGGAGATATTCAGAGCATAACTGGCTAAGCCTAAAACACTCTTTTGATATGAAATGCCAATAATATCAATGATACCTATGCACTGGGGTAGAAGTGGGTGTAGAAGTGTATCAGTACAAAAGGTTGATGTTTGTACTAGCAGTACAGAGGCTTCCATCTCTGACAAGGTGAAATGTATTTGTGGTTGAATTTAGAATGGGCATTTCAGCACTCACAGCCTTTTTCTGATCCTTGCTTCCTGGAGAATCAGTGTTATTTATAGAAAACTTTCAAAGTTTCTCCTAGTGAGACTAATTTCCTGCGTATGCAAGAATAGTATAAACGGTATGTGGTAGCTTTGTAGTTTGCTAATGGCTTCATACAGACGTGTTCTGCTTATTGCACTTTCTCCAGAGCTAATAGCTGGTTAAGGATGACAGTCAGCTGAATGGATGTGATTCCTACTGCTTGCATAAAGCTAGAAACTTACAGCTATCTCTGTTCAGTGATTATGTGGCTTTTGATGTCTTGACTAGTGGCAATATAATGATGGTAACTATGTGAGAGTCTTGTTCCTGTGGAGGTATGGAAGTAGGAACTGCTTGACATCTAGTCTGTGAAGGACTATCTCAGCTCATAAGTGCATGAGGTTAGGTACAAAGCTGAGGCAGCTGTATGATGTGATTCAGGTAGATCTTGGACATAACTTTATGTAGAGGCAGCAATGGTACATCCAGCCTCACTGGAGAAGGAATTAACTTTATGTATGCCTAAGAGAGAGATCCGAGAGGGCCTAAAGTCTTGGGCAGTGACAGGTGGGCACTGCCTCTTCCTGAAGACAGAATTTTAAATGGGTTCCTTTTTTCTGTCCTGCTTTCCTTGCACACGCTTAATTCAACTGCATATCCTAGTCTCTACCTAGATTTTGTTAACTCACTGAATTCTTCCTTTCCAACTTAGAAAATATTAGTATAAATGTC
Organism: Anarhynchus alexandrinus; assembly: GCA_008711295.1. Classification (NCBI taxonomy): domain Eukaryota; kingdom Metazoa; phylum Chordata; class Aves; order Charadriiformes; family Charadriidae; genus Anarhynchus; species Anarhynchus alexandrinus. The sequence goes on along the minus strand of VUYV01000042.1, from coordinate 3,020,312 downwards.
AGTATGGAACAAATAATATTATGGAAACTCCAAGGCAAAAGGGAAATAGTTAACAGCTTGATGATATGACAGAGGGTACTACAGTCTGGAAAAATAGAAAAACAATGGTTTTATACTAATAAATGTCAAGCACTAGTTTGCAGTTATTTAATGTGTTTTGTCTACTGTACAAAAGAAAAAGATGGCGTGAAGATATCCAGAATCCTAGCAAAGATTGAACAGAATCTAATTATATAACTTTTCAGCAAGTATAATTTTAAGGATATGGGAATTGTGGCTGCTGTGTATAGGACAGACTGATGGACATGATCCAGTCAATGCCAAAATTCAGCCGCTACTTAATATGTAATTTGAAATGCTCCCAAAACCTTCATTTTTTCCTGCAGATGTAACAGCAATCAATAAAAAGTTATGGCATTACATAAATTGAACTTAGGAATACATAAAATTGTTAAAGAGAAGCCAAGGTGGAACACCTACAAGGCTGTGTTGACTATCATGACACTTTTATCTTTTATGCTGCTCTTAAAGATGTTTTATGTTGTTCATACTCTTGCAGTACTCCTGTAAACATGCTGTACTGTTATATGATCTTAAACAGGTTTATGCTGCCATCTTTATGTCATATCACACACCAGATGTCAGGATAAAACTTGCAGTGATGATGCTATGGATTCTAATTGGTTTTTAGAAGCTGAAGCCATGATGTTTGGGCCACTCAGCGTCTAAAATGAAAGTCTAGAAACAGCTCTGTCTTGTATGTTGAAGCAGGAAACAAGCAACACTGAGGCACAGTCTAAGTAGTGTGAAATTATTGCTAGTGGCTGAAAATAACTGACACTTAACAAGTTGTACTGGTGCTGAGCAGTTCAAGTTGGAGTGGTGAGTGGTGAGTGGAGTGGTAAGTGTGACGATAACACTAAAACTGCTATTGAAGTCAAGAAACAGTATCAAAAACATCAGTAGTTCAGCAGGTAGAGTCCCTGGTTGTTACTGAATGCATGGGTAATCAACCTAGAAAACTCATGTAATTGGGGTTTTTAGCTAGATTTGTATGCATGGAGTGTGGTACTGCCAGCTGCAGCATGTTTGGTTTCAAAGGACGGTGCAGTGACACTCTGGAAGGAAAGGCTAGCCTCTTCTGCTCATCAACAGACATCAAGTGCAGCTCTGGACTTAGACAAAATGTTTTAATACTGGAGTCCCTGTCTAAGCTCTTTAATCTCTATTCCCTGCCAAACCCAAACTCAACACAGAAATCTGTTTGGACAGATGGAGGCAAAAGCTGTCATTTTATACAGTTTCATACTGTTTTTATTCTGAGCATTATCCTTTGACCTGCCTACAAACAGCTCACTTTATCTTTCCTGTTCTTAAATTCCCTTGCCTAAAATTCAGTTTTGTGTGACAGCTCTGAAACCACAAAGTGATTCTAATTCCCTTCCTCCAGCTCTTGGTCAGTGTCACAAGCATCCAATAAATCTGAAATCTTTCTTTAGAGAAGTACCATTTCTCTGCTTCCTCAGCTCTACTGTGTGTTACCACAGATGACAGTTCAGCCGACAAAATAAAAATTTTCATCACCCATTGCCAGGTGTTAACTCCTTCCTGACTTCCAAGGATGGCCATGTTTTTCCAGATGCTGCAAAACCAGATCTAGAAGTGTGAAATCACTAGGCTGTAAGAATTGTGGAGTATATCCACTGACTCCAAGGTGTGTAAAGAAAGGCTTACTTGCCTTAGAGGGCTAACTCCTCCCGGGCAGATATTTTCAGGATTATTGGAACAGAATAGCTTGGAATAGTGTATACTGAATATAGGTGAGCTTGAATTTGTAGATGTCTGTCAGATTAACTACTTCAAGGACTCTTAGCAGAGGAGGAAGAGGATTTTGCCTTGATGCATGACAAGGTGGCAGATTAACAGCTTTATTTTTCCCCTTTTAGGGAATGTTGGATTGATCAAGATGCTCAAGCTGAGTGGTCGCAGGAGCCACCATGTCTCTGCAGCCTTATCTAGCCAAAAAAGAGGCAGATAAGAAAAACAGACATAACAGAGAATTGAGTGAGACATCCAAGTCATTCATGCATGAGAAGATTCCTTCTGGATACTGAAGGGAGATGCAGAGGTGAGATACCTGATGCCAAGATGAAGGTAGAATGCAGGAAAACCACATTGTTGTGGGAGTAGCATTCAGTGATCATCATCTGGACTGCGGAAAGAAAATGTTTGTCTTGGGCTTTGAATGGATACACAGAGAATGATGCAGCTGGGGGGGCACTAATGTTGGCATTTTGTTGCACTCGTAAGCTTCTCTTACACTTAATTCAGGATGTGATGTCTCAGAGCCCATCTTTTGAGGTAGAAGTGATTGGATCTGTGCTGCAAATTCCAAAAATGGGTACTACAACAGCTGGAGATGAGATTCTTTCTCAGAATTACAGTTATTGTCTGAGCTGCCCTCTTCAAGCTGCATGGGCAGATGTCGGCCTTACTGATCTCTCTGCCAGTTGTTCTACAGACAGTGCTATTGACAGTGCTCTCTAAAGGTTATGAGACTTGAGCTATGTATAGACAGAGCAGTGCCCAGATGTGTGGTTCTCTTCCAAGCAGCAGTGGTGGCAAACATGCCTGTTTAAAGAAAAGCAGTGTCTCTGCATTACATACAGTTTGAAACATTTGGTATATTTATTGGAAGGTTGTCACGGACTCAGGTGAGGAGACACTCAGTTTCCAAGTTTACATAACAGATTGAGTTTCAAAGATAATCCCAAGGTAAGAAAATGAATAATGCTGTTCAAAAGCTGAATGAAGAATGGAGGACTTACTATAACTGAAGTAACCAAGACTTAGACACACACCAGAGTCCCACCACTTGCATTTCCTTCAGTGCTGTTTGCCTCTCAACCAAATATCAGAAGGTGGTCCAGACTTCAGGCAAATCATTCCTGGCTGGTATTCTGCTCAAGCACCAAAACTGCAATGTGTGGGCTTCAGTTTGCTTTTGGCCCTGGGCATTAGTTCCTCAACATAATTAGCAGAATCTTGCTGAGATCATTGTGTGAACACTGAGATGATCCTTGACTCTCAATCCTTTGTCACTTCAAGCTGCTCTCAGAGCAGGTGACTTCTGCCACTAGTGGAATGCCTCTAAGCATGGAGTCTGCACAAAGTGTGACTTGTATCACTCAAGCATCTGTTTCAACTTTCTGCTTTCATGTTGAGAATGATGAATATTGAGTGTCATGATCTGTAGTTACTTGGATGTTTCCAGAGTTACTTGTGTCTGCTTTTCTGGAAATCAAATAAATGCATGGCAGCTCCAAAGAGTCACTACTAGTGAAAATTTTTGTAAATGGAACCTATTGCCAATATGTTTTAAAGTTCCTTCAGTTACCAAAGTCATGATTCATGATCCTAATATCAGTTGCTTCTTATTTCCTGAATAGCACTGATTTTTTTCCGGTTCCTTTAAAGAGCTGTAAATATCCACTGCAGGGCTCCATTGGTCATTGCCAGTCTGTTTCATTCTCTTATTAACAAATCAGTTTCTAAAATACATTAAACACCACCTCTCCGATCTATTTGAGAGAAGCTAATGGTATGCTTCAGGATCAGAGTTTTGCTAACATGCATGTAGACTATCACATCATCTAAATGCTTCCCAGTTTTCTCAGATATCCACAATGTCTGGAGCCTACAGATGTTGAACTTGAACATCACCATCCCTATGATGGGATTTTCTAGGCTAGTAGAGAATGCTGAACTTGGAACTCACTGGGTACCTGTCCTGCATGGGAACAGCTAGCTGGAACCTTTTCAGCACAGAAATGTTGGTTATTGGCACCTCAGGTTGACATCATAAATATAACCTCTTAACTTTTTTGAAACAGCCTGTTTTAAGGCTATGAACTCCGTACTATGAATGATGCAGTCTTGCCACCAGAGTTTTCACTGGTTGGCAAAGACCAGTGTTGCCGGTGCCTTGATGCATCACTGCAATGGGAGCACAGCGCTCACTTCTCCTATGCTGACATCTGCATGCAGTATGAAGTAAAGA